>QFDT01001562.1:0-20604 GCA_003315915.1 Macrolepiota dolichaula
TCACCAGGTGCCCGGATACATGTACCAATAAAGCCTGTAAAACACAAGATATAGAAGCTGGTGCCAACAAGCTTCAACTCAATCCAGATAATCCATGGGATACTTCATTGGACAACTTAGGTGATGAAGACATGGATAATCCACATATCAATTGGGTTGATACAAGCAACCCTCATGATTGCCAACAGGCTATGGTGATAGCGTCTATGTTTGACAAAGACATAGATGAGGAGCTCAATGACAAGGACACATGAAACTGGAAAGAACATGTACCAGGATGGTTACATGACTTTGGTGATGTGTTTTCAAAAGTCAAATCTGAGTGTATGCCAACTAGAAAGGAGTATGATCATGGAATTGAGTTTGAGGAAGGTGTAACGCTTCCCAAGCCAGCTAAGGTCTACCCACTTTCACCAAAGGAGAGAAACTCTCTTGACGAATGGATTGATGAAGAACTTCACAAAGGTTATATACAGCCTTCTACAAGTCCTATTGCTGCACCATTTTTCTTTGTCAAAAAGAAAGATGGCAGCCTGCAACCAGTTATGGATTACCAAACCCTTAACAATATCACTGTTCAAAATCACTATCCTATTCCAAGAATCTCTGACTTGATTGAGTCACTCAGTCGAGCATCAATCTTCACTAAGATTGACCTCAGGTGGGGATATAACAATGTCCGTATCAAAGAGGGAGATGAGTGGAAGACAGCTTTTATCACTAGACGTGGATTGTTTGAGGCAAAGGTTATGTACTTTGGATTCTCCAACACACCAGCTACATTCCAGAGCATGATGAATGACATACTGGGTGATCTGATTTGTAGAGGACAGGTCATGGTGTATTTGGATGATATCCTAATATTTGGAAATGACCAGAAGGAACACAGGAAGATTGTTAAAGAAGTGCTGAAAAGGCTTCAAGACAATGATCTATTTGTTAAGGCAGAGAAGTGTTCCTTTGAGCAAACAAGTATGAAATATCTTGGCATGGTCATTTCTCATAACCAGGTTGAAATAGACAAAGAAAAGGTTAAAGGAGTTCTTGAGTGGCCAGTACTGGCAAAGGTTAAACATGTTCAGGCATTCATTGGATTTGTGAATTACTATCGCAGGTTTATCAAAGACTTTTCCAAGATTGTCAAGCCACTTACAAATTTGACCAAGAAAGACCAAACATGGGTGTGGGAGGAAGAGCAACAGACTGCTTTTGAGGTGCTGAAAGAGGCCTTCACAACAGCTCCCATTTTATGTATCCCAGATGATGAAAATCCTTTCAGACTGTCAACAGATGCTAGCAACTTTGCAACTGGTGCAGTACTGTCCCAATTGGACCCTAAAGACAAACTATGGCATCCTGTAGCCTACTTCTCCAAGTCATTAGATGTTCATGAATGCAACTATGAGATCTATGACAAAGAGCTACTTGCTATTATCAGAGCCTTAGAAAAATACAGACATCATCTAGAGGGACATCCAGAAAAGCTTGAGATCTGGTCAGATCATCAAAACCTCATGTACTTCAAGTCAGCACAAAAACTGACAAGAAGACAAGCTCTGTGGGCACTATACCTCACATATTTTCACTATTCCCTACACCACAAACCAGGGAAGACTATGCAAGCTGAAGATCCTCTATCTGTTATGGTCTCAACAATGAACCCCCTACATTGGTTATACAAGTGGCACCTCGAACTTCTCGACATTCCGGACTATGAAGAAGTACCAGGCCAATCTACCTCTTCACATGGAACCCCTCCGCCCCCTTGGTACAAGTCCCAGTACCTCAACCACCACCTTTGCCAAGTATGGGATAATTCGCCCTTTATCCATATCTATCAGCACGGACTCTACGAGACTATGATTGCTCGGCCCGCACTCACTGGAGCCGACAACTATGGATGGAGGCAGATTGTCGGAGATACATCCTTCACCCACCCGTACCTGATGGGCTGACCCTACGACCTTCGCCAGACCAACTCCCCTGTCAATCTCTCTATCAGCCACTTCTCCATGTTGTCATTGCCTTTGGATCAAGAGAACTCTGATAGTACGGATTCCGTAGATCCGTCATCTTCCATTTCACAATAAGCTTCCATTCCCGGAACGCCATCTCGTTCCAACGTCCCTTCCGATCCTGTCAGTAGCGTTTCATCTTAGTGAGCAATGGACGAAATAGTAAAAGCAGAAGTATCTCGAAATGTATAAATAATGGACTATTCTGTAGTTGAAGCTTCAGCTTCAACCTCTTGTTTACCTCCCTCCTGTCTACGCTTGTCCTATATCTCTCTCTCTCAAATACAACTTTATTGTTGCATTCCCTTGAGTGAACTTAGCGTTCTCCTGTCTGTCAACAGCAGGAGATATTAGTCTTTGTTCAGTACTCCAGGACAACCAAGTGTTGTCAGCCAAAGATGATTGTTGAAGTGATCCTTCAGTGTTGACTAGCCTAGCGGCCATCCTCGTGGTGCCCTCTAGGTGAACCATAACATTATCCAGGAGACCAGATCATAAAGTGGGGGTAAACTTTGATAATGAGAACCAAATCCTCTTAAAGCCTGAATTTTTTGCTATTCATGCTATCAAAGCTATTCATGAATCACTCATAAATGACGACAAAATCTTAAGAGAGGTCAAGCAAGCATTACTTTCCGACAGTGTCAGCAAAGACTACAAGTCCCTTCTACAGTCAGGTTCTCATGAATTTGGAAAGTCACTACAGGACTGGAACTATAAGAATGGGTTATTACTCTACAAAGGGAAAGTCTATATCCCTAAGAGCACAGATGAACATTTAAGATGCAAAATTGTCCAAGCACATCACAACCTTCTATCAGCAGGACATCCAGGTAGATAGACAACCTATGAGTTGGTTTTCAGAAACTATTGGTGGCCTAGTATGTCTATCTTTGTCAAGAACTATGTCAAAGGCTGTGATATGTGTCAGTGGATGAAAAATTGCCCACAGCAGCTCTTTGGACCACTCATTCCAAACAAGGTGCCTAACAGACCTTGGGAGATTATCTCCACCAACCTCATAACTCAGTTACCAGAGTCTAATGGCTACAATGCAATTTGTGTTGTAGTTAATAGGTTAACTAAACAAGCTCATTTCTACCCTATTACCAACTGGTTCACCTCAAAGGACATGGCACAACTACTCTATGACAGGATTTATCCTTTACATGGACTGCCATTGCAAATCATCTCTGATAGAGGAGTTCAATACTCAGCTGAACTTTTCCAAGAGTGGTGCCATTTATTGGGTATCAAGTCAACTATGTCCACAAGCATATCATCCTCAGACTGATGGACAGACTGAGCGTGTTAACCAGACACTGGAGCAATACTTGCATTGTTATGTTGATTACAACTTAACCAACTGGTCAGACCTGCTATCAACAGCAGAGTTTGCATACAACAACCAAGCACATGAAGGTACCAAGGAATCACCTTTTTTCCTTGAGTACAGTCGGCACCCACAAGCAGGACCTATTGTTCAGGCAACCACTGATGTTGACCTGAATGACATTAGCCCACAAACAACAAGAAGCACAAGAGCAGGCAAAAGCTGCTCTGGTACTTGCAGCAGAAAGGATGAAGTGGTACTATGACCAAGGTGTCCAGAAAGTCTCTTTTAAAGTTGGAGACAAAGTACTACTCAGCCTCAAAGACTATCAGACAACAGAACAAGCACTCAGACCACAATATGAGGGACCATTTGAAATCAAGAACTTATTGATCCTGAAGATAATAATACCCCTGATCAAGACCTTCCTCATCATTCCAGAAAAATCCTCATTCCCAATGACAAAGAACTTTGTAGGAAACTCCTCTACAAAGTTCATGATCACCAAACTGCAGGCCATCCCGGAATAGCCAAAACACTTTGTAAACTTAAGGAGCATTGCTATTGGCCTGGAATGAAGGATTACGTCCAGGAATATGTCAAGGGTTGTCCTACCTGTCAATGTCACAAGATCATCAGACATCCAGAAAAGGCACCTTTCTTACCTATTCTGGCACCTTCTTCTACTCAACCCTTTGCACAGATCTTGATGGATCTCATCACAGATCTTCCACCCTCTGGAGGATTTGATTCTATTTTAGCCATAGTGGACCATGGCTTAACAAAGGGAATAATTTTAGTGCCTACTCAAAAAGTGTCTGACTCAAAAGCCATTGCACAGCTTTTGGTAGATTGACTATTTTCAAAGTATGGACTTCCTGACAAGGTGATCTCTGACAGAGACCCTTGCTTTGCCTCCAAAGCCATAAGAGCCCTATACAAGCTACTCAACATTGAAGCCTCCTATTCCACTGCCTATCATCCCCAAACTGATGGTACCACAGAACGCTTCAATCAAGAGATAGAAACCTACCTTGCTATCTTCACCACCAATAATCTGAACAAATGGAGCAAGTACCTCTCAACTTATGAGTTTGTACACAATAATTGTCCCCATGCAGGAAGAGAAGAAACCCCCTTTCAGTTGATCTATGGATTCTCACTGAAAGCACTACCTTCTTTGGTTGAACCCACAGATACTTCCACAGCAGAAAACCACATGGAACGACTCCTATCCACTAGAAGAAGAGCTATATTCACCCATAACCGCAGCCGTGAAATCATGGCTAGGTGATCCACCAAGTACAGCTTTCCCCTCTTCAATGAAGGAGATAAAGTATGGTTGGACAATAGAAACCTTCCATTACTTTTCAAATCACACAAACTCACCCCTAAACAAGAAGGTCCTTTCAAAAAGATTTCCCCAGTCAACTTCAAACTCAAACTTCCACAGCAATAGAAAATTCACAATGTTTCCCATGCCTCACTCCTAACCCCTGTTTGAAAGAATCAACTATATGGAGAACACTTCAAGAATCCACCTCTAGACCTCAAGAATGATGAAGAACATTGCAAAGTAGAGGCAATCATCAATCATTGGAGACAATGTTACAGCCAAGACAATTTCAATCACAAGTCCAATGCAGGAGCTAGGAATATCACTAGTTACAAAGCTAGTAACATTAAAGAACCCTTGCTAGAAGTGACAAAGTACCTACTTATGAACCTCAATAGAAAGATTGGTCATTAGTACCCTTTACCAGAAAAGTGTATGGTATCAAGAAATAATACTATTAGCTTTGGACAATCATACCCTTAGCTACAGGTCTACCTAGCAAGTGGAGCCTTGCTAGCATGTTCAAAGTGTCTTGCTATGACTATCTATAGCGCCCCAGATCAGTAGATCAACAGATCACTAAGGCAAATGGGCCCTGAGGTCTAGCAACGCGACCCTATTCACCTAAAAATGGCTAGCGACGTCAGTCCATTTAGAAACAACTCATTAAGACTGGTTTGCAATATAGTACTCTAGCTACGGCCCAAGCCTAGCAATTAGTCAGTGCACAGCCACGCTAACAAACTCCTCAAAATCAAACCAAGACACACATTGGAGGGGCTGGCTAGCAAGGAGATATCTCGCAGGCATTTGGACTCGCAAGGCACTGCAAAGCCATCCCAAGTGCCAATAGCAAGGAGCCAGCTAGTTATTGATTGCTTGATAACTGACGACCACACAATGGAATAAAGATAATACCTAGGTATGCATGTTGGCTTGACGTCATATGCTACCAATCCTAGCTACCTGTTAAGTACAAGAACAGACTAAGTCAGACCGTCAGCCGATCGGGTCGGTCGAGTGTCGGCAGAGTCGGACCTTGGCTTCAGCTTATGTGCTGCGCCGTCCCTGCTGTCGTGGTCCGGATTTCGGACAGACAAAGAAGAAGGAGTGCGCCGGAGCGACTTAAGATGGGACAGAGTTACGAGGGGAGACTAAGTTGATATTCAGACTAAGGAAATACATGACAGAGTACGAGTCCTTATATACTCGAGGAGAATGGAGAAACGGAATAATAAGGATGAATGGGAGAAAAGGAATAACGTGGATACAAGGGCACACGATGTGGAGCAAGTACAGGAGCTAGGAATGCGTACATGATAGGATGAGCAAGTATCCAACAGAAAATAACAGAATGAAGGGATATGAAATAGACGGAGAAACTACGGACAGAGTGAGACATAACAGGAACGGGACATGTCGGCCGACAGTCGGAGATTCGCCTCATGATGCATTGGTCGCCAAGCAACCGTGGGTTAGCAGCCAGTTGCCCCAAGGCAACTGGTACCACGAAGGAACCAATGTCGGTTGAATGTCGGGGAACGAGAACAGGAAGTCAGCGGGTATGGGCGTTGGGGCAGCGTCAGGTCGGGGCAGCGTTGGTCGGA
This sequence comes from Macrolepiota dolichaula, assembly GCA_003315915.1. NCBI lineage: Eukaryota > Fungi > Basidiomycota > Agaricomycetes > Agaricales > Agaricaceae > Macrolepiota > Macrolepiota dolichaula. Next base: position 6,292 of record QFDT01001562.1, read on the forward strand.
TCGGGTCGTGACAGTTGGCTTGACATCATATGCTACCAATCCTAGCTACCGACGGAAGTAGCTAGGTACTATAGCTCGCGAGAGCACCGTCCACATGAACACCCATCCGGGATAACTAGATAGGCTTCCAATTGGGCTAGCAAACCCTCAACCCAGGTAATAGGGTAGCTAGTGAAGGTCCAACAGTCCAATAATCTGATCTTTTACTATTTCTTTATTTGTAATCTAGTTAGTCTTGCAATGTATAAATATCCCTCGCTAGCAAGCGTGTTGGTCAAGCAATCTTGCCAGCTCGTCTAGTGATAGATCATATATAAGTGATTTATTAAGTGACTTGTCTAGTGTGAATTAAGATTTAGCTTCAGTCAATAGAGACCTCAGATTAAGGAAGTGAGATTAGATTAACAAGAATTCCTATAGATTGGATATAGCGAGTTGATCAATGAACGATCACTAGTGTTCTCATCGCATCTTGTATCAAGAAGGTACAAGTCGGTACGTTCACTAGATCGGGAGGGTATAACCACAGTGCAGCTAGCTACTGGCCTATTAACAATCCTCGCGAATCCTTTATCTTGGTATCTATAGTGACGTAGCCGTCATTTAGGATTCAAAGTTATATTTCAATTAAACAACCTTGTCCGTTGTCGTCTAGCGACCACCCCATTAGTGAGCCCCCACTCGCTAGCTACCAAAACCACTAGTGAGACATCTTGCTAGCTAATACCGCCCCCCACCCCTATCTACCTATTTGATTATCTCCCCTTCGAAACTCGTTCGCGAGCACTAGCAGTTAGTAGTGGTGAACTTAGTGACCCATTGCGGCTTATAGTGATTTTGTATTGATTTCACTTCTACTACCTAGCTAGCACATTAACGTTGGCGGAGTTGGACCTTGGCTTCAGCTTATGTGCTGTGCTGTCCCTGCTGTCATGGTCCGGATTTTGGACAGGCAAAGAAGGAGTGCACCAGAGTGACTTAAGACGGGACAGAGTTATGAGGGGAGACTAAGTTGATATTCAGACTAAGGAAATACATGACAGAGTATGAGGCTTTATATACTTGAGGGAAACAGAGAAACAGAGTAATAGAGACAAATAGGAGAAAAGGGATGATGTGGATACAAGGGCATGCAACAAGGAGCAGGCACAGGAGCTAGGAACACACACACAATAGGACAAGCAAGTATCCAACAGAAAATAACAGAATGAAGAGATATAAAATAGACGGAGAAACTACAGACAGAACTGAGACATACAAGGAACAGGAACAGTCGGTTGACAGTCGGTGGATTGCCCCACAATGCGTTGGTTGCCAGGTGACCATGGGTTAGCAGCCAGTTACCCAGAGGTAACTGGTACAGTGATGGTCAAAGTTGACCAACATTGGAGAATGATGAAGGGATTGCCGGGTATAGTTGTGATTGGGGCAGCATTGGTTGGGTAGCGTTGGTCAGTGGTGTCAGTTGGATTGGGTCATGACAACTACAATTTAGATACAGACTGACTCATTGGACACTCTGTAGTGTACTAGTAGTTTCTCTACTTCAATCAATGACTTGGACAGACACTTATGACTTGTATATACAGTAGTACACAGACAGCCTTTGGACTTGTATAAATAGGCATAGACTACAGGATTAAAAACTCTAAGTTTTTGATTTTCTTCTGTTGTAACTTAACTGTTACCCATCTAATTCAAGATTGGTCAATCTTAACTTCTAATCCTCTGAAGTTAAGGACTCATAACCACAGCAATTCAATGTTATCAGTTGATTACTATACTTTGGTATTGTAACTTCGCCAATTCACCTATTAGCAGGTTGGTTAAGGATTTCAATTCTTAATTAGCTAGGCACCTCCTAACTTAGGTCTAGGAGCCTGCTGAACCATAACAGCAATTATATAGATATACCATAGTTTGAACAGCAAATTCCCGATAGGATTCAGTGAAATTTGCATGTAATTGCATCACTTCACTTTTTTTGCGTATAGTGCAGTTAAACCACTCTGCACAACCATTCTGCTGATGAATATGGGGAGCAGACGTAGTGTGTTGTATACTGTTCTGTGAAAGAAATTTCTTAAATGTCCATGTAAGCGGTCCATCTTGCTTGACAACAGTTCAGGGTTTGGGGTTCCCTGAATCTTGAGAGGTTCTCATGGTCAGACCATACAATGAATTCGTGCCTGTGTCACAGATTTGGCAGAATACATTGTTTACGTTATATCTCGCCGAATACTGGGCCGTTTACCTCGTGCTTAGTACCGATGGAAAGCCCTCGTCCGTCGCATTCTGACGATACCCGGGACGTTGCGAGGCGTGCATCCGTTCAGGAGCTATGCACCGATCATTATTATCTATATCATGTGTTGATTATCTGTGCCATCTGTAGTTTATCACTCCTCATCATTCTAGAGGGTTCTGGAACAATCAGTAAGATAAGATCTTTATCTATGTTGTCATATGGTGTCATTGTTAACAATCAGTAAGGGTTTTATGCCATTGGCTAGGAGATATTAGTTTCTCCATGTAATTAGTAAGGACTAGAGTTCCTGGGGTCATCTGGTAATGTCCCAGGTCCTAGCCCTCTGTGTATATAAACTAGCTGTCTGGCATCTGTAGGACCCAGACTTAACAACTTGTCTACAGCTCAGCCTGTTATATCCTACCTTCTATCTGATCTCTTGATCTCATCTCATCTCTCACCTGCTTATCTAAGACTGCTGTTCCCCTGTCTTTATCTTGAGCTTAGGTAAGCATCAGGATTTGTGATAGCCTGGCTCCTTCAAGGTGGTGTCTCCATTCCTTGAGAGCACGGATAATTGCTAGCCATTCTTGTTCAGAGCAATGATAGTTGTGTTTGGTTTTAGAGAATGGTTTTGAATAGAATGCGATTGGGTGTTTGACACCATCTTTGTCTCTTCGGGAGAAGACTGCTTCTGAGGCAAATAGGGATGCATTGGTTTTGATTTCAAAAGGTCAGTCCGGGGTGGGGATAGCGAGGATAGGTTTTTCCATAAAGCAATGCTTGAAGTCTTCAAAGGCATGCTGATGTTTGGCTTCCCAGTGGAACTTGATGTTTTTAGACATTAAGGCATTAAGGGGGGCTGTGTGCTTGGCGTAGTTCTTGATGAAGCGGCGGTAGAAGTTGCAAAAGCCAATAAACTTCCGAACATCACGAGTTGTGGTTGGAACAGGCCAATTTCTGATTCCATCAAGTTTGGTGTGGTCCATCTTGATTGAGGTTGGGGTAATAATAGCACCAAGATATTCGAGGTGTTGCTTCTCAAATTCGCATTTCTTGGCCTTCAAATAGAGATTGTTCTCTTTGAGGATCTTCAGGACTTCTTTGGTGATCTTGTCAAGTTGTTCTTTCATGGCTGCATGGATGAGGATGTTGTCCATGTAGACAATGACTTTTTTTTTTTTTTTTAATTCCAATTTTATTGTACTAAGATCTACTTAAGTACAAAAGGGCGCGTGATAGCAGTCCCAAGTCCAAAACACCGAGACACACAAGACAGAGACAAGAAAGATGACAGACTAAGATGTCTGAGACGAGACAAGTGGAGCAAGTCGAGTTGAGGAAGATAGGAAAACTATACTAGTAAACCGAACAAGAAGTTGAGAGGTGGCGCCAACTGCAATAACAAAGCAGAAGTCAACAAACAGAAACGACAAAGAAAAGAAATGGATCCAGGAATGTGGAGGGGGCAGAAAAATGGTTTGCTATTCCCCTATAACTGCCACCACAAGAAAAAGAGGAAAGTTGAGAAAACTAACTGTAAGTCTGATGTCCAGCGCTTTAGTGCACATCTTCGATGAAATTTTGCTGCCGGCCCCATCTCTGTAAGGCTCAATTGCGGATAATCTCTCTCCATTGAGGGTCTCCATCATCAGGAGGGAAGGTGAACACCAAGGAATTGTCGTCCAAAAACTTTATCAGCCACGCTAAGTTGTCGTAGCGCCCATTTGAAAACAGCCGCTTGAACCGTGGACAGTCTTGGATAATGTGTTCACGTGTCTCCAGCATATGACCGCATGGACACGACGTGGGGGCATCTGGGAAGAAGTGCTCTTGGTAGGTGCCGATAGGTGCGTGGTTGGAAATGCAGCGTGTTAGGTGCACGGCTAGAGATGGCGTCATGTCTCGTGTGAGCCATGAGCCACCGTTGGCGTAGGTGGGTAGGACGGGGTTGTTGTTCGATCCCAGGAGATTGAGGAAATGATTTCCTCAATATGATGTGTCATTAGTGGTGTGACGGAACTGCCACAACCAGAGATAACGGTTGGTCCACAATTTGCGAATGAAGCCGAGTGAGTGTCGAGAATGATGGGGGACGCAAGGGACTTGCAAGGACTTGGCAACTTTATGGGCTTGGTGGTGGATCAACCACTTGAGCGATGATGGAATATCCCAGAATGTGATATGGTGGGACGGAGAGATAGAGAGCCAGGAGCAGAGGGGTTCAGCAGTTGCAAGGGCATCTTGATGTGCACTGTGGGCGCTGTAGTCAAACAGATGTTTAGCACACAAAATAGAGTCAGTAAAGAGAGATATATGAGTAATGCTACGGTTATCAGAATGCGTGACATCAGAAGAAAAAGAGAGAGAGGAAAGGAGTCCGAGTCTGAGGGCATATGATTCCAAGTCTGATGAGGTTACATGTCTGCAGGGCACTACATGAGATTTAATTGGAGAGGAAATTGAAGAATCAAAGAGAAGGAAAGCAGAAGTAGAGGAAATGGAAAAAGGGCTAAAGCCCTGACTGTACATTTTGTTAGAAGAATTATTCGGACATGAGCCGTCCGTTGAGACAAGTAAAGAAGAAAAAGAAGAAAGCACGTGATTGCAAGCCTCGCTAGCCTCTTCGAGGTATTGGCGGACAGCTTGCGGATCATTGTCAGATGCGCGGGGACAATGTTTGAAAGAAAGCTGAGAAGAAGAGAAATAATTGACTACTCACATACTGGGTTGAGCGCTTGGATGTAGGCGCTTGAAGGAGTCCGTAACTGATGCGCTGTCGCGCATGAAGTCCACAGCGGGGGATTTGATATTGAGCTTATCCAGGTCTTTGTCCTGGGTGAGGAATTTGAGTGGGTGGTTGTCAGGTAGGGTGCAGTATTGTGTGCTGCAACATTTGGTGAGCTTTTGTAAGTGAAGGTGTAGGGGGATAAGACCGGCAATAGACTCGGCGGCGCCTTGGGGGGTGGTTCAGAAAGCGCCTGTGATCCAGATGGCAGTGGAGCGTTGAGTTTTATTAAGGATCTTGATGAGCGCCTTGTTGTGGGCGCCATCGTAGAACCATAGCTTGAGGCCATATGTCATCACAGAGACAACACATGACCTGTAAAGAAGGCGTTTTTGTAGAGGAAGTAAGCCTCACACCGAATTGCCAAGCAGGCGTAAACACTTGACAGTGGACAGGGATTTGGTCACATAGTAGCGCACATGTTCTTTGAAGGTGAGCGCTCGGTCAAAGTAAAAGCCAAGGTACTGGATATAGCGCTTGGGGGTGAGTGTCAAGAAGGTCCCGTTGTCGTGTCGAAGTGTGACATCTGGGTTGGGTTCAGCCCAAGGGTGGTTTGAGAAATGGAAGACCTCGCTCTTGTTGTGTTCAAGGATGAGGCCCATGGATGTGAGGAAGGCAGAGCAGGAGAAATAAACCTGTGAAAGCAAGTGAGTGTTAGTAGAAAACTTCTCAGACTGGACAACAATAAGTCTGTCATCCACAAAAGACAGTATTTTACATCAAGGATCACTAGAGAACTGGTACATAAAAGGGGAGAGAAATAGAGAGGTGAGAATGGGGGAGAGCGCAGACCCTTGTCCAATGCTGACGGAGGTGGGGAATTTGGGAGAAAAATGGTTATTCCAAGAATATGAAGTGAAACGGTTAGAGAAATAGTTAGAAAAGAAATTAACAAGGCAGGAGGAGAAGCCATGTCTGTCAAGAATATGAGCCAATAGAGAATGATTGATGGAGGGGAAGAATTGCGCAACATCGAATGCGAGGATGCTTGTCTTAAGGCCGTGTTTCCAGCCTTTTCGGACCTTATGTGTGAGGTAAACGCCAGCATCTTTGGTGGAGCATTGTATGAGTCCTCTGAATTGGAGAGGGTGAATGAGATTGAAGCAGGACGCGTCAAATTGAAGGCAGGTTGAGATGATTTTCTCTATGAGTTTTCTGATGGTGTTGAGGAGGACAATGGGTCGGAACATTTTCAGAGTAGTGTAATGCAGTTTGTTTGGCTTTGGGATGATGACCAATGTCGAATCTTTGAAGTACTCTGGCCATGTGGAAGTAGTGATGCAGCTATTGGCAAGCGCTCAGATTGTTTTGAGCGCTTGGTTGGAGGACAGAATGGCCTTTAAGTGGCGCCAAGTTAGGTGGTCGGGACCTGGCGCTGATGTGCTGGAGCATGGAAGTAGAGCGTCCTCCACTTCTTTGACTGAGATGGGGGCCCATAGTCTGGTGGGTTGAAGGGGGAGAGAGTCCACTGTGCTGAGGTCAACTTTGTGGTTAGTGGCAGAATTGTAAGTACCATTGAGCCCGGCCCATAGTTGGTCCAGGTCATCACATAGTTTGTTACTATAAAGGATTGATTGTACTGGGGGTAGATTGTGGTCTTTAACCCAACCCATCAGATCCCACAGTCACTGCTTGTCAACAGAGATCTCTTGGATCTTGTCATTGAAAAACTCCCTCTTTGCCTTTCTACACACTCTCCTAAACACCATCCACCTCACCTTCCCTTTCCTCTCCTTGAACCTATCTAGTGCCTCCTTGCACTCTCCATTCCACCAAGGTTTTGACCACGCCGTAATACGGATCTCCTTAGCGTGTCTGTTCCACGTCTCCTCGATTACCATTTTGAGTTCTTGTGAGTATTTTAAAATGTCGTCGTGTGACGTGAGGGAGGGTGTGGTATGGTTGAAGAAGTTTGACACTTTCTCAAGGAACTTACACTCTTCTTTACTATCCTTGGTAATGCCTTTGCATTTGATGGTGGGCATGACCATTTTGATCTTGATCTTGATGTGTAGTGGGGAGTGGTCGGAAGAGAGTTGTAAGTTGCCGGCTATGGTGTGAGTGACCGCGTTGTCATTGTGGAATTGGGCAAAGACGAGGTTGATGACTGTGGGCCTTTTCCTTGGGTTGAAAGGGAAGTGGGTTGGGCCAGGATTTACTGGAGGAGATCTGTGAAGGGTAAGCGTTGCCATAGCATCATTTAGTTCATCCACTTTGGCTACGTTGTGGGTCTGGTTTGGATCCCACATAGGAGATTGTAAGTTGAAGTTGCCGCCAGCGACTATGATATTAAGTTTTTCTAAACACTCAAGATGGGCATTAAAGAATTGTTGTGAGACGCCTTCAGCGTCAAAATAGCAGTTAAGCGTGTATATACGCACTGGGGTGGAAAAGGAAATTAATTGGAAATCAGTAGAGGATATAATGTCAGTATGAATACAAGGGAGAAGTGATGAGATGGAGCATCTGACATATGTCAGGGTTCTTGGGTTGGGAATGTTTGAATGGATTGCAATCCAGTCCTTGTGGATGGGGAATCCGTGCAACTCCTCTCCTTCAGAGAGTTTGTTTGACGGTATATTTCAAATATGGTGGAAAGGGGGTTCCTGCAAGCATAGAACGTGAATATGAGAGATATCTGGAGAATTTAGTAGAGCCTCCGTTAGAGGCCAGGATTGGGCAACATTGTGAAAGTGAAAGTTTAGGTGAGAAAGAAACCAGTCCTTGATAGGTTTAGAGTCCTCGCTACTCCCTTTCGGGGATTGGCGATCAGACTTTGAGCGAGTGTTGGTGTAACTACGCTGTTACGGCCGAAACAATTTCGATCATGAGTCCATTACAGGAACTAGGAATATCACTAGTTAGGCCATTAGTAACATCAAGGAACCCTCGCTAGGAGTGATATAGTACCTAGCTATGAACCTCACTAGAGGGACCGGTCATTAGTACCCTTTACCGGAAAAGCGTATGGTATCGAGGAAGAATACTATTAGCTTCAGACGAACATACCCTTAGCTACAGGTCTATCTAGCGAGCGGAGCCTCGCTAGCACGTTAAAGTGTCTTGCTACGACTATCTATAGCGCCCCGGATCAGTAGATCAATGGATCACTAAGGTGAATGGGCCCTGAGGTCTAGCAATGCAACCCTATTCACCCAAAACGGCTAGCGACGTCAGTTCATTTAGAATCTACAGTTCACCAAGACCAGTTCGCGGTATAATGCTCTAGCTACAGCCCAATCCTATCGATTAGTCAGTGCACAGCCGCGCTAGTGAACCCCCCAGAATCAAACCAAGACACGCGTCGGAAGGGCCGGCTAGCAAGGAGATACCTCACGAGCAATCGGGCCCGTGAGGCACTGCCAAAGCATCGCGAGTACCAATAGCGAGGCGCCAACTAGCTATCGATCGCTCGATAGCTGCTAGCCACACGTTGGAATAAAGATATTATCTAGGTACGCATAGCGGCCTGACGTCATACACTACCGACCCTAGTTACCGACAGATGTAGCTAGGAACTATAGCTCGCAAGAGCACTGTCCATACGGACACACATCAGGGATAACTAGATAGGCTTCCGATTGGTCTAGTGAGCCCTCAACCCAGGTTATAGGGTAGCTAGCAGAAGTCCAACCGTCCGATAATCCGATATTTTACTGTTTTTGTCATATGTAATCTAGTTAGTCTCGTGATGTATAAATACCCCTCGCTAGCAAGCGTGTTGGGCAAGCAATCTTGCCAGCTTGTCTAGTGATAGATCATATATAAGTGGTTTATTAAGTGACTTGTCTAGTGTGAATTAAGATTTAGCTTCAGTCAATAGAGACCTCAGATTAAGGAAGTGAGATTAGATTAACAAGAATTCCTATAGATTGGATATAGCGAGTTGATCAACGAACGGTCACTAGCGTTCTCATCACATCTTGTATCAAGAGGGTACAAGTTGGTACGTTCACTAGATCGGGAGGGTATAACCACAGCGCAGCTAGCTACTGGCCTGTTAACAATCCTCGCGAATCCTTTATCTTGGTATCTATAGTGACGTAGCCATCATTTAGGATTCAAAGTTATATTTCAATTAAACAACCTTGTCCGTTGTCGTCTAGCGACCACCCCGTTAGTGAGCACCCACTCGCTAGCTACCAAAACTACTAGTGAGACATCTTGCTAGCTAATACCGCCCCCCACCCCTATCTACCTATTTGATTATCTCCCCTTCGAAACTCGTTCGCGAGCACTAGCAGTTAGTAGTGGTGAACTTAGTGACCCATTGCAACTTATAGTGATTTTATATTGATTTCACTTCTACTACCTAGCTAGCACATTATCGCCAACACCAAGTCCCTCAGCACGAATGCGCAGAAGATTACTGCCGCACTCCTCTATATGGGAGGACAGGCCAATGAATGGAGAAGAGCTTATATTGAGTCCCATAAAGATGCCAATGGAAATTTTGACACACAGTAGACATGATCTGATTTCATCAAGGAACTCGACTGCTCATTTGTATCCACCCAGAGGCATCTTATTGCCATCAACCAGCTCAGAACAATTTGCCAGAATGGTCAACCCGTGGATAAATACATCAATCAATTTAAGAACCTCACCACCAATGCAAACATCACGGCTGATGACATGAAGATCATGTCACAGATTTGGCAGAATACATTGTTTACGTTATATCTCGCCAAATACTGGGCCGTTTACCTCATACTTAGTACCGTTGGGAAGCCCTCGTCCGTCGCATTCCGACGATACCCGGGACGTTGCGGGGCATGCATCCGTTCAGGAGCTACGCGCCGATCATTATTATCTATATCATGTGTTGATTATCTGTGCCATCTGTAGTTTATCACTCCTCATCATTCCAGCGGGTTCTGGAATAATCAGTAAGATAAGATCTTTATCCATATTGTCATATGGTGTCATTGTTAACAATCAGTAAGGGTTTTATGCCATTGGCTAGGAGATATTAGTTTTTCCATGTAATTAGTAAGGACTAGAGTCCCTGGGGTCATCTGGTAGTGTCCCAGGTCCTAGCCATCTGTGTATATAAACTAGGCTGTCTGGTGTCTGTAGGACCCAGACTTAACAACCTGTCTACAGCCTAGCCTGTCTTATCCTATCTTCTATCTGATCTCTTGATCTCATCTCATCTCTCACTTGCTTATCTAAGACTGCTGTTCCCCTGCCTCTATCTTGAGCTTACGTAAGCATCAGGATTTGTGATAGATCATCTTCTTCCAGCTCAGATTGGACCCGTATTTCGCACAAAGAGTTATCTCCCAAAACCCAGGCTCTGATATCACGGCTTGGTACAATGCCACGCAAAATGCAGAAGCAATGGCTCTCTTGGAACAAGGCTACTACTCTAACAGAGCTAAAGCAAATCCCCGACCTGTCTACCAGAAGGAAAAACATCGCCCTTTTTCACACAAAGGCCACCATTTCCCAACTTACATGCCAAGTGCGAGCTCTCACACTACCAAAGATCCCTATGCAATGGACGTTGACACACTTCAGCAGACCCTCAACAACATCAGGTTTGACTCACCAAACACCAGATTGTACCCCTTGCAACTGGACTCCTACGCATATGACAAAACAAATGAAGAGACCTCAGACAATGAGGAAGATCCAAACTCTCCACTCTACACTGCCGATGAAGTTAAATCAGCGCTCCAGGAGCATCTCAATGCCCTATTCCCTCCACACCTCCAGCAAGCCTACAAGAAACGGCTCTGCTTTAACTGCTTCAGGCCAGAATACACAGCCAAGATATGTAAGGAACCCAAGATGCCCCAAAAACCCTCTTTTCCTCGCCAGGCCAGTGCCCGAAATGAGAAAGGAAAGAACTGAAGATTTGCCAGTCAAGCCCAACAAATCAACCACATCGTCAACAAACTCACAGAAGACGAAGTCAAAGGTCTATTCGACCTTGCAGATGAATCTCCAAACGAGGAGATCATAAAGGATTTTGCCTAAAGAGGCTAGCACCTGTGTCTAGACCTCAGAATCTGCCCGAATTGGACAATGTATTATATATGGACAAGGATAAGGACACTTTTCACTCTCACTCTCGCTCCTCTTCCCAAGAATCAGTTAACCAAATGTCTCTTAACCAACAGAACAATATTATTTTCTTGCGAACCACTGTCCACCTACCCAATTTGAAAACTGCAGAACATCTTGCTCTACTCAATTCTGGAGCTGCAGGAATCTATATCAATCACTCTCTTGTAACCCAATGGAATCTCTCCACTACACCCCTGGATCATCCGATCACAATCATTAATGCCGACAGATCAACTAATGATCAAGGGAAGGCCACACATGCCACAACCCTTAATGTAACCATTGATGGAAAGTGCATGCTCCTCAAACCAAAAATAATTGGTTTAGGAGGACCCCGGATTATTTTAGGAATGCCCTGGTTAGCCCACTTCAATCTGGATGTTGATTGGCAAAAACGCACAATGAAATGGAGAAACCCCATCCAAGACAACAGCAGGATCCACTCCCTTGTCTACTCCATGATGGAACAACCCACCTCTGTCAAGCAAGTCTCCAGAGTACTCAAACTTGAACCTACCTTGTTCAAAGAAATCAATTTCAAGGCTAACGCATCACAGGCTATTGCTCAAGAATACAGAGAGAAGAAAAAAAAACAACCCTCGCAAGATTGTTCCTCCAAAATTCCACCAGTTCCTCGGTATATTCGACGAACAACGAGCAACACAATTTCCACCCAGCCAACCCTGGGATCACAAGATAGAACTTACGCCCAATGCCGAGATCCACTCATTCAAACCTTACAAACTGTCCACCCAGGAAGACATAGAACTTGACAAGTTCATCAAAGAGAACCTCGCCAAAGGCTATATTTGACCATCAAAATCTCCAATGGCCGCCCCCTTCTTCTTTGTTGGAAAGATGGATGGAAAACTATGCCCATGCCAAGACTATCGTCATTTCAACAAATACACTGTCAAGAATGCATATCCCATTCCCATCATCAACTCCTTATTGGACAAGATCAAAGGCTCTAATTGGTTCACTAAATTAGACGTCTGTGCCAGATACAATAACATCTGAATCAAGAAAGGAGATGAATTGAAAGCCGCCTTCAAGACCCCTAAAGGACTATTTGAACCCACAGTCATGTTCTTCAGAATGTGCAACTCCCCCGCCACCTTCCAGGCAATGATGGATCACATATTCTGAGATCTTATTGATCAAGGGAAAGTCATTGTCTATGCCTGGAAGAACCTACGCTCAAGCAACCAAGATAGAACCAACCCCCAACATCCCAATCCATGTCATGGAGAAGTTCAGGGACCTACGTGTCATGTTCCCTGACAAGACAAGGGATGACATTTATGCCATGCTCCAGGCTGGAGGATACAACCTAGGACTAGATGTCCCAACACCAGCTGTTAGAATTTTGCCAGAGCTCTTGTCCAGCAGTGCACGTTAATCCCGTACTGGACGTTACGAGGCTAGCTAAATCTCCCAACAGATCCAATGCTTCTGGTCCTCTTCACTAGGACCTTGCTGTGGTCGGATAGGACAGCAGATAAGGAATGGCAAGAACGACAAGTCTACCAGACTTGAAGTCACAGCCGAGATGATGTCAAGTACCTTAGACAACGTCGAGAGAGAGAGGGAGAACACCTGGTAGTTCTTGCCTTGTTAGGGCTCGAAGAACTCAACACTAGGAGCGAGAGGAGAACACTGTCTAGTAGCAACAACGCTAAGATTCGAATTGGGAAACTACCTACTTACAAGCTTGCTATTTATCGTGTATTGTACAAGCTATTGAGAAGGTGGTAGTTCGCCAAAAGGCAAGGGGAAATGGAAGTCTGTATCTAAACATAGGGTGGGGAATAATGGAGGTCCGTAGTTAAACATAGTACAAAACAGAAGAGGAGAAGAGAAAGGAAAAGTGGGAGTCTGTGCTCCAAAGAGTCCAAGGTCTCTAAGTTTAGCTATTTTCCTACATCAGTGTTGTTTGTCCGTTTACTCCAAGTTGAGTTTTTCTTCTTCGTGAAACTCCCAGTCTTCCCATTGTGCGTCGACTACTATCATGTCTGTGAGGACGTCGAAGGAATCAAAAATAGTGTTCATAACACCAGCGCCCAAAGGAAAAGCGCCCTCCTATAGAGATAAAGCGGCTGCCAATCCCAACCAACAGGTCAACAAACCTGCCACTCCTCTCCCCTCCCCTGGACGACCCTGATCACGCCCAACCACACCTGCTGTCACCCAAGGACCTTCTCGCACGAATGTCCTTGTCCCGTTCACTCCTCTCTTCTGAAACAAGATGATTCCACTGAATCCCAAGATCGTTGAAGTTATCAACTGAGGCCTTGTTCATCATAGATCCCAGCTCAGGGTTGACTCAATGAGAAAAACTCTCAAAACACTTTGGTTCAACACTAACAACATCACAATGGACAAGGACCTTACCATCATTCAAAACTGGATGTGCAAGGAATTGCTACTGGTCACCGATGAAGTCTTTGAGGACATCACTCCCCAACTACCACAATCCAAGTTGTTTATACGACTTGAAAATCTCCCTTACTTCAAGGATGACGGCACTGCCAACATGTCAAATGACATTGCCTCTGTCCTATACAGATCTCCCATCACACAATTCTTGGACGGACTCGCGGGCACGCTCTGGTTTGCAAGAATTTCTTCCAAATTCTCCCTGGCAGCCCTCTACATGGACTTCTGGGACTCTCAAGGCAGTGCCAGAGCTCGCCTCCTTATTAATCGTACCATCAACTTCCAAGGACATATGTGCATGTTCCGTGCTGCGTCTCAACACACTGCTGTCCCATTCTGCCTCAAATGTTCAAGCTGGGGCCATACCACATTTGCTTGCCGCCAATGCAACCCCAGATGCCCGATCTGCGGTGGCCCTCATGAACAACAGTTCCACTGTCAACTAGCGTGGTGCTGCCAACCAAAAGGTAAGGATGATGATGAGTCCACCTGGGTCCCTGGTACTGCAGCTGGTATGCCATGCCCTCACTTGCAAGACTTCCAATGTATGAACTGCAACGGTGAACACAACACGGACAGCAAGAAGTGCTCATTCTTCTGCAACCGCTATAACAAAGCATGGCACCAGCGCAAAGCCGCCGACCTCTGAGATGCAAAGATGCATTGCAACTTCAATACCAAAACCGCATATGCGTTAATGTGCTAGCTAGGTAGTAGAAGTGAAATCAATATAAAATCACTATAAGTTGCAATGGGTCACTAA
>QFDT01001572.1:0-12241 GCA_003315915.1 Macrolepiota dolichaula
GGGTGTCGATGGTCCCATGCTCCGGACGAACATTGTAGAAGTGTCGAGCTGAATACTTGTCCGCTAGGGCATACCATACAACTCGGGCCTGGGTTGCTTCTCGAAAGCGTTTGGCCACCTCCAAACGCATGAGTCTTTGGCTTACTCCGTGTACAAACCACAATGAAGTACCTGACTGAAAGATACTACGCCAAGAAAATCCAAGTGTGACGCGATTTCTGAGATGAGTTCGAGTGGGAGGTCGTAAATGCCTACTGGCTGGCGATGGATAAACCTGCGCAGGAAAGCTGGTGCGTTTGAGTGAGTTTTTGTGTTTTGTGAAAATGAAATACTTGCCATATATCATTGCAAGGATATCCCATGCAGAGAACGAGACAAGGAAATCGAGCACGGCAGTCATTCACGACACAGGATAAAGACGCGTTCGTCACAGTGTGACGGTATTTCGCAACTATGTATACTCTCTCCCACTGTATCCGTTACAACCGCGATTATGTGCCTTTAGTCTGTTCCGTTGGTCTATTTTAGGCCTCTCCAATATTTATTAATCTGTCACCGTCCCAATGCGCTATCAGATTCCAATGAGCAAACGATCAACATTCTGTCACCCTTGATACATTTATTTCATCATAATAGAAATCATTGCACAGATTGAACAAAACATGTGTAGTAGCATCTGTCGTTAAGTCGTTGCAAAACAGAGTCACTCTACCGCCTTACAAAAATCGCTCGCGTATTGGTCAGTCACCCAATTTCTGCAAAATCAGATCCAACTTCGCCTTCAACCCATCAATCTCCTTCAAGATTGTTGCCTCACTCGACTAGATATACGACACATTAGGACCCGCCGCATCGTCCAATTAAATTGACGCACCTGAGTAGTGTTCGGAAACTCTTTTATCAACTCCTCAAATTGCACTTTACAAATCTCCATTCCCCTGCAACCAGCGTCATCCACTTCTGGGTCCCTGTTTTGCAGTGCATCTTCTCCACCTTCGTCGTCTCCTCTCCACCAATTGTCTGCCCAAGTGTGCTTCCCTGATTCAAATGTGGACTCATAGAGGGTGATGAGCGTGAGCGGGATGAAAAACATGAAGGACATGACATAACGATTCAGCTATAATCAAACAGGATGATCAATGAACGGGTAATTTCCCCTTGAGGTGGATGGCAACCTTAGCACAGTTTTTTTCACTGAGGTGGAAATATGGGAAGAGCCTGGTGAAAATCAATGTCAGCAAAGTTCGCGAAGGACTACGAACAACTCACCCAAAGGGAATGACAAATACAGCCTCAATTACATTGAATGGTGCGATATACACATACGAAATCTGGGGCGCAAATCATCCCCACAGTTTTTCTGGCAAAAAACGCAAGGTATTGGGCTTCAGCATTATCAACGACCTAGCCTCCAATCATGAGAAGATACACAGAAAGTAAGGGGATTGGTGTCACATCAGAGTATGCAGATGAGAACAACAAGATAGGGACATTGAGGAGCACAATGGCTGTTACGGTGTTCCAGCTGCATGATTTTACAGTGTAAATTAGACCACAAGTTGAAGATAGGTAGCAGCATAGCTCACAAATAATAGAGAAGAAGACCAATGGGACTCGTGCTAAACTTTTTGTAGCCTGCAATGCATACATCAGAGATTCAGTCAACAAACTTATTGATCACCCACTGTAGAAGGGCTTGAACAAGGACGTTGACGACCTAATCATTGTGCTCCAGTCAGACTCAAGAACAATGAGGGAACCAAGTAAGCTGCTTACAGTCAAAGGTGACTCAATAGTTCTATCTGCAGCATCCAGGGTGAGCAAACCTTGTGCAAACCCAATTGCAAGGACAGAGAGTAACTGTTAAAGAAATGTGAGGGGTGTTTAGGAGCATTTGTTTAAACTAACCACAAAAAAGATTCCAGACTCCTTCAGCATTTGAGCTACACATATCTGCATAGTATCTGTTGAGTGAGGAGCGAGCAACTCTCTGCCCTACTTACTTGGCATCTAGTCAGATGCTTCATTGGATATGGGTTGTTCCTTCACAAATATTTCATATTCATATTTCACATAGTCAAACTACAATGTATCAACCGGCACAGTCCAGCAGGCGCATACAATGTATTGACTGACATGGGGCCAGCAGGCCTGCTGGCAATCAAGTGAAAAGGGATGGCTGACAGTGCCAGTACAAGGTAAAAAATACACTGGCAACCAGTGATGTATGAGAAGGAGTATGGATATGCACATATTGTATGATATATACTTTTACATTTTTGTGTATATGTTGCCAACAAGGATGGCCAATAGGGAATGGATGACTGGTATTGGCAGTCACTATTTTGTGTCACATGTGCCAGTCAGCCAGCACATCCAATATTACTAGTGAGCTGGGTCAATGGTAGAAATGGCTGATTGGGGTACCTGGTTATGGGTTGGCCAATCAGGTTATGAAACTAGCTGATTGCAGGGGCCAACTCTAGGCTGGCAACCAGTACTATGCACCCACATACTCAATGATATTTGATCCCCAGATGGATAGTTTTACTGGGTTTGAAGTGCCGGTTGGCACCCTTCATTCATGGTTGGAGATGGCCAGCCACTTTCAGTTTCCAGAGCCACACAGGTGTGAGTGAGTCAAGAATGTAGTTAACAGTATATTATCAATGTGTTTACATATATAATACAAATTAAAATGCTACAAAAAAATTACAAGTCCATTTCAGCACATTCATCTGGCCCAGGAAAGAATTGAAAGTCAAAGGCGGTGAGGGGGCCTCGTGCTGGGGCCGGTGTAGCAGGTGGTTGGCTAGGGCTGGCCAGCATATTCTCATCCTCTGAATCCAAGAGTGCAAAGACATCCATGGCAAATATCCTAGCACTCTCAATACCTGTCAGAGTAGTTAGTAAAAAGCTAGTTGTAGTTGCAGATACAACATACCTGTTTCCTTGGCAACTAATGCCTCAGACATATCATCATCATCATCCAGGAGGTCATAGATATCAGCAGCCACCATATGAGAGGGCCGCCTGGTCTCTGGGGGAGTGGGACTCTGGGTAGCCAGAAATTGAAGTGAGTGTGGGAACCACTCAGCGTGATCCTTGCGGTAGGGGGCAAGAGGTTGCTGCTGGAAATGCTCAGGCTCTTCAGAGCCGGTCAAGTCCTGCTCAGGAGTAGTCGGCTCCCCAATGGCTGAATAGTGGTGGTGGGAGGTATGGGAGGGGAGTGATGGGTCAGTGGACCATTCACCAGTGTACCAACTGGGAGGTATGACATTCTCATCATAGGGCCTGACCAGCCAGTTCTGTGCCCAATCCCACCCCTGGTGTATCTTGGTAATGTTGGCCTCAGTAAGGTTGGTACCTCACATCTATTTCAAGGATGGGTGAGGAGTCACCCGGTCATGCTCAGCAACTGCATTCTTATGGACCCAGTTGATGAGTTTATTTCTGGGAAGCTGTCTAACCAATCGGCGAGGCTTGTTCCAGCAAGGTCAAGCTGAGCTGGTTGAGGCCATGGGGCCGGTCGGCAAGGGAGCAGGGGCCGGAACCAATTGGGGCTGCAAAGGTCCAGGGTCTGGTCGGGCATTGTATGCCTCCTCTGGATGGGATGTGGCCTTGGCAAGGGCAGCCATCCTGATTTCATAAAATCCAGCGGCACAATGCATGCTGAGCTGAAACTCTGTCTGTTGCTTATCCTCCATATCGCGGACCATGATCTGGAGGGATTGGAGGTGCCAGAGAGCATCTATTGTGGCACCCCAGTACAACCAGCACCGGCAACATGAGCTGGGCACGTGGTCTGGCAAAATCTTTTTTGGAGAGGGGACTGGATTTGGCTTGAATTTGAGCTGGCTCAGCTCCTTGCAATGCAGCTCCAAGCACTCTGGTATTCAGACCAGGGAAATGAGGTTGGAGTCTTGAGAGGGGTTTAGGTGCTTCCACCAGTCATAGAGATAATTCAGCACTGTGCTGATTGGGTAGACTTCCTCATCACTGGCATTGAGGAGACCTTGGAGCTCATTATTGACAACGATGCTGCTGGTCATGGGACTGATGCAAATCCCAAAGCCTCTAAGAATTGAGGGCATTGTGATGCCCGTTTTACCCTGGACAGCACTAAACCCAACATAGGCCATGGCATGGTACTGTGATTGAGTCATGATGTCAGCCAACTATCAGATGTAAGTTGAATGTAAACCTACATATTCTTTGGTGAGATACTTGGCCATCCATTCTTCCTTTTCCAGTGGTGCATTTTGCATCACGTGCAGGATGGCCTGGAATTGTGAATCAAGGAAGTTGATCACTTCCTGAACATTCTCAGGGAGGTGCTTTAGGATGCTTGTCTCAAATGGCATTGTAGAAACGGTCAGGTTGCTTGGTTGAAGTTGAGAGATAACATTGGTTGAAATTTTTTTTTGATAAGGTATATTGTTTCCATCAATCACATGACCCCCAATCATAGTACAGGATGTGAATGCTATGTAGGCCAGAGCTCTGGACATCTCATGAAAAAGGCACTTCTGGCACTATCGGCAATGTCCTTGTTATATTCCCTTGGGGCAATCATGTACTATAATATCCATCCATTCCTATCAGCGCCCCGCTTGTCATGGACCCGCTACTTCTCTAACTGCGAACCCTTCATTGTTTACTCAGCTACGACGTCATTACTTACTCAGCCGCTACTATAGACTTTCCAGTAGGAATACACTAATAGTATATATACGCCTAGATACTCTGCTGTATTCCTTATGCTTTACCAACTAGTTGATTCCCCTTCTCTTCTCTCTCACCGCCCTCAAGTCTTCATCACTTGTTGCAACCTGAGTTGATCACTTAGGAAGGTCGTAACATTTGGTAAAGCATCTACAACTCACCTTGCAGAAGAAGGCTATTGTGTATGAGCCTTAGTGGACCTGCTTCCAGAGACAGGACCAGAGAACCGACACCAGCACTAGCAGAAGAAACCACCTCAGAGGAGGAGACCACATTGGAAGAAGAAACCACCAAAGAAGAACTCTCAGACAAAGAATCACTTGGCAACAATAATACTGACGGACCACCAGACACAGAAAGTGACTACACAGACAGTGACACAGAAGAAATGTCTGACCAGAAAATAGCACCAGCAGCATCCGCAGTAGGCCATGGAAAATCACTCATACTGGAGCCAGAGTTCTTTGATGGAACCAGAAGTAAATTCAAAGATTAGTGGAGAGCCACCTTGCTATTTTTGAAGTTCAACAGAATTGAAGGGGCCAACGACAAGGCCACAGCAGTACTCGCATGCCTCAGGGGAGGGACAGCAGGACAATTTGCCTCAATAAAACTTGCACAGTTGGGAGGCGCAGACAACACAATTAATTGGGATGAGTTCTTGAAAGAGATGGTGTCCACATTTGGAGATCACATGGAACAACCAGAAGCAGAATGAAAGATTGAAACGTTCAAGCAAAGGAACAAGAATACTGCCAACTACCTTGTGGAATTCAGGGTACTCAAGATCAAAGCCTGCACAGACAATGCACACACACTTTTCCTTCTCAAAAGGAATGTATGCCCAGACATAATCAAGACCATATTGGGATATCTGGCAGAAGGGATGCCCCACACCTATGACGAATGGATCAAAGCAATACTATCAGTTGGGAAAGGATACAAGTCAACAGAGTCCAGAGATAGGCACACCACAACAGGTATTACATACAGAGGAATGGGACAACCCATGGAGATAGGACAACAAGAGTCCAGAGGACCTAAATGCTACAATTGCAGCATCAACGGACACATTGCAAAAGAATGCAGAAAGCCAAAGAAGAAGAGAGGAGGATGCTTCAACTGCGGAAAGGATAGCCACATTGCCAGGAATTGCAGAGCACCCAAGAAATCCCAGAACAGGGGAATAGAGAATGACAAAGAAAAAGGAACCAAGCAGGGTTTTGTTGAAGGGTCCAATTGAGTGCAAAATCAAGACCCCATGTACCTAACTTCTCTTCTAAATCATATGTCATTCCGCAAAGAAGAAAAGGAGCACAAGAATTTCTGATCAAACCGACAATCACAACCAAGACAGGAACAAAGAAGGTTGAAGCAATCATTGACACAGGATGCACAGACACATGTATTGGTAGACAAACAGCGAAAGAACTACAACTACCCATGACACCACTAGAGAACCCAAGGATGGTGTATAATGTGGACGGAACAACCCAGAAGCTGGTTACAGAAAAAGCCATATTTAAGATGGCAATTGGAAATCACACAGAACATATGGAGGCACAGATATCAGACATACAATTAGTGGAGCTATTTTTAGGGCACGATTGGATCATGGCGCACAACCCGGAAATAGATTGGAAGGCTGGATGGATTAATTTTACAAGATGCCTGGAAGGATGCAGTATACAGCATGGAAACTGGAAGACCTACAATTGAACAACAAAAATGGAAGAAGTTGAAGATGACATCAAGAAAACCACCAACCCCATAAAAGCTGAGGACTTACCATAATACCTACAACAGTTCACTCACCTGTTCAACAAGAAGAACTTCGACAAACTACTAATGCCAAGCAAATGGGATCACAAAATCAATCTGATGGAAATGGCACCCAAAGACATGAATGCCAAGGTGTACCCCATGACGGTCAAGGAAAAAGAAGAGCTTTGAGAATTTGTAAAGGAAAACCTCACCTCAGGATGCATCCGACCATCTAAATCCCCATATGCTGCACCATGCTTTTTCATACCCAAGAAGGATGGCAGCAAGAGGCTGTGTCAGGACTACAGGAAGTTGAACCAACACACAATCAAGGACAAGACACCACTACCCCTGATAGAGGAAGTTATTGACAAGCTAAAAGACGCAAAGTACTTCAACAAGCTGGACATCATATGGGAATACAACAACGTCAGGATAAAGGAAGTGTTGTGAAGTATGTCCTAGCAGCAACAGGGTCCTAATTAATAGGACTATAGGAAGCACCCATAATGGTGCTATGCACAGTGGTGAGGTGATCTAACACTCACTGGATGTATAGGCAAATAGTGTTTGAGAGAGTAGAGAGTATAGCAATAGAGTGGTAGAAGAGATGTATTGAACTACTGAATAATGGTGAATACATAGGGTTTATATACCTATTCTAAAGAGTGTATTCATAGAAGTATCTAAGGATCATAATGTGGAAGGATTCTACATATAGCATAGGATTGTCCAGTGGATTGCTCTGGACAGGTGGGTCCATGGAGAATGGAGCGGATACATGAGTACTCCACCATGGATCAAGTGTGGGTCTCAGATGATCTATCTCTAGATTCATCTGGTAGAACCTTATCTAGTGCAGATATAGACTACACAGATATAGCTCTTATGTGATGAGTGGAGATATCAACTCAACAGGAAGGACACAAATGGAAAGTGGCATTTGTCACAAACAAAGGACTATTTGAACCAACAGTCATGTTCTTCGGAATGTGCAACTCCCCAGGAACATTTCAACAAATGATGAACTGTGTCTTTAGGCAGTTACTACAGGAAGGCACTCTGATCAACTATATGGACAACTTTGTAATACCAGGGAAGACAAAGGAGGAACTGGCAGAACGAACATGTAGATTCCTGGAAATAGCAGAGAAGCACAACCTATACTTCAAGAGGATGAAGTGCATGTTTGACACAATGGAAATACCAATCCTAGGCGCCATTGTGGGAGATGGCAAAGTAAAGATGGAAGGGGAGAAAATAGAAGCAGTACAAAACTGGCCACCCCCAACAAACATCAAAGGAGTAGAGTTGTTCCTAGGATTCGCAAACTTTTACCAAAGATTCATCAAGGGGTTCAGCACCATTGCAGCACCACTACACAAGGTCAAGGGCAACACAGGATGGATATGGGAGAAAGAACAACAAGCATTTGAAGAGCTCAAGAAAAGGATAATAGAGGAACCAGTGTTGGCTTTACCACAGGACAAAGGACAATTCAGGATGGAAGTAGACGTATTGGGATACACACTAGGAGGAGTGCTCTCCCAGCTCCAACACAACAAGTGGTACCCAGTAGCGTTTATGTCAAGAACCATGAACCCAGCAGAAAAGAACTACAAAATCTATGACAAGGAGCTACTCGCCATTATGGAAGGCCTCAAGAGATGGAGGCAATATCTACTGGAAGCCAAGGAACCATTCAAAATCTGAACAGACCACAAAAACCTGAAATACTACAAAGAACCTCAGAAGCTTAACAGACAACAAGCACGATGGTATCTCAGGTTACAGGACTACAACTTCACACTTAGGCACATCCTGGGAAAGACAAATACCAAAGCGGACATTTTATCCAGGAGACTACAAGGGGACAAAGAACTGGAACCCAAGGTCACAATACTAAAAAAGAGCTTGTTTGTTAGAAGAACTAGAAACAAGCACCTGACACTGCCCATCCAAATATTCCAAATCAAAAACCACCAGATCACCCCAAAAGAAGAATGGAGCACAGAAATAAGGAAAGGATGACTAGACAGACAAGTGTACAAATGGCTAAAAGAAGAGCCACTATGCACGATCACTACAGATGGAATAACATACTGAGACAACCGCATATGCATACCCATGGACGTGAACCTCCGAGAGAAGATCCTCACAGAACACCACAACCCATCTGATGTTGGACACCCAGGACAAAAAAGGATGTTGGACCTCCTCAAGAGGTCGTACTACTGGACAGCAATGAAGAAGGATGTACAGAAATTTGTGGAAGGATGCGACAGCTGTCAAAGGAACAAAGTACTATTCCACAAGAAGACAACCCTGCTACACCCCATACCTCTGGCAGAAGGACCCTGGACCAAAATCATAGTCAACATGATCGGACCACTACCAATGTCCAAAGGAGCAGATGCAATTTTGGTAGTAGTCAATAGATTCTCCAAGATGATCTGACTTATCGCAACCACAACTGCCCTAAGCTCAAAAGGACTAGCAGAAATATACAGAGACCACATTTGGAAACTACATAGAGTCCCAAATGTAATCATCAGCAACAGAGGACTGCAGTTCGCAGCAAAATTCATGGTGAACTTATGCAAAGCGCTAGGGATCGATAGAAGACTGTCCACAGCATACCACCCCCAGACAGATGGACAAACAGAACAAATCAACCAAGAAGTCAAAGCATTCCTACAACACTATGTGAACTATTGACAGAACAACTGGGCAGATTGGTTAGCAGCAGCAGAATTCCAGTACAACAACAAGCAACACAGCGCTACAGGACACTCTCCATTCTACATCAATTATGGAAGACATCCCTGGAAAGAAAACCTGTCTGTAGACTCCAAAATGCCAGCAGTAGAAGAATTCACTGGAAACCTAAAAGTGATCAGGAAAGAAGTATTGGAGCATCTGGCTGTGAAAGGAGATGAAACAAAACAAAACCACAATGGTAGATGAGGCAAGAAACATGAACTATCTATAGGACAATGGGTGTAGCTCAAAGGGACAAACATCAAGACCAACAGGCTCATGGAGAAGCTAAACAACCAAAGATATGGACCATTCCAAATCACCAAACAAGTAGGAATATTGGCCTACCACCTAAACCTACCAGAAGACTGGATCATACACAATGTCTTCAATGAATCACTGTTAACGCCATACTGGACACCAACCTACATGAGACAAGAGACGCCACCACTGCTACTACCAGTGCTAATTGGAGAAGAAGAAGAATATGATGTTATGGTTCAGCAGGCTCCTAGACCTAAGTTAGGAGGCGCCTAGCTAATTAAGGACCGAGATCCTTAACCAGCCTGCTAATAGGTGAATTGGCGAAGTGATGATACCAAAGTATAGCCAGCAACTGATAGCATTGAAGCGTCACAGCTATGGGTCCATTAACTTCAGAGGATTAGAAGTTAAGGTCGACCAATCTTGGATTAGACGGGTAACAGTTAAGTTACAACAGAAGAGAATCAAAAACTTGGAGTTTTTGATCCTGTAATCTACGCCTATTTATGCAAGTCCAAGGTCGTTGTGTACTACTGTATCTATGAGTCATAAATGTCTGTCCGAGTCATCGATCGATCGAGAGAAACTACTAGTACACTACAGAGCGTTCAATAAGTCAGTCTGTATCTAAGATTGTAGTCCATGATCTACTATAACGTTCTATCTACTCCAAGTCATCATTCTCTGAGACAGTAGAACATTTGGACGAGGTGGGGAAGCCCGTGGAGGACTCCTGAGGCGTAGGCGCTGCGGACGAGGACAAGGAAGCCAAGGAGGACGAGGATGAGGACGAGAGATCATATGGGACAATCTCCGAGGACATCTCCTGGTAATAGGAGGCAATAGCACAGAGTGGTACATCTTCTGAGGAGTCAGAAGAAGCATCAGACACATCGTCGAACAGCCAAGGCTGCAACGGATAGTGGTGCCCGTATTCTCCTGACTCGATGAGCACAGCAAGAACTCTAGGAAGTTCTTGCTCGTCATAGAACATGTAGGGATGCCGCCAGGTTGTACAATTATCTGTAACCGGATAGGGGCGCCATCCATTCTCAATGGCTGCCATCCAGCACATTGGATACGTGCTAAGGACTTCGCCATCTCTGATTATGTGGCGGTAGGGAGCTGCATGCATAGCTCATTGTAGCACTGCATTAAGCTCGTCACAGTCGTAGACAGGGGGAAGAGGTGTGAGCCTGTAATCGGAGGTGTGCCCAGAGATAACTTTGAGAAGGTTCTGGCCCTCAGGAACTAGGATGTGAGTCCCTGGGTCCATAACAGCTACTACAGATGCTGATGAGCTGAACAGACGTCAAATTCTGGCTGCTCAAGCTCTGGCTATCATCAACAATTCCTTACTGGATTCTATGCTTCTCTATGGATACACCAATCCTAGGAATCTGTGGACCCACCTTCGTACTGTATATGGTACTCCTGGTCCTGCCGCTGTTTATGCCACATTCTTATCTGCGATTACCTGGCAACTTCCTTCCAACTCGGATCCTGCTCCTAAGATTGCCCAATTAGAAACTTTATTCACTACTTTTAACAGCAATCAGGCTGCGGTCTCTGACATTCTCAAAGTGATAATTCTCCTGAAGGCAATGCCTGATGGATGGGAGTCAGTTGCTCAGTCCGTCCTGGCAAACAGGACAGCCATTGCAGACCTGACATGGGCTCATGTCTGTGACGCTATACAGGCTGCATGGTCCCAGAACTCTGGAGGCACTGCTAATCATACACAAAGGGCTAACTACCAGTACAACAATAACTGGAAGAATCATCAAGGGGGTAATCAGCCTAATTAGCAACCCCAACAACAACAGCAGTAGTGCCAGAAGAACCAGAGGAACTTTAATTGCAAACGTGGCACCAGGGGTGGTAAATTCAAAGACCACCAGAACCCACAGGAATCCAGAGCAAATATTGCCTATGACACATCTTCAGCAATTGGCTTCGCTTCCCTCGCCAATCATGTCATCACTCCCCCTCCTGCTTCTTCTCCTGCTCCCTAGGTCTCTCCCTCTTTGTCCTCTGCTCCTCTCCTTAATCGTATCAGTCCCAGGGCTCCCATTAAATGTTCCAAGAGCCCTGGAGCACTTGCTAGAGAGAGAGCACTCAAATACTATGAGAAGAGGATGGAACAAAAGTATGGTGCTCGTCCTGAGAGCATTCAATTCTTTAGCAATGAGCCTGACCTCCCACCTGCGGTTGAGGAACCTTTGGCTCAATCTTCTACTGAGAAGGAATGGGAGATGGACTTAGACGTCCTCTCTACTCCAATTGTCAAGCTCCCTGGTACACAGGTTAGAGACGATGATGAAATATCTTTGGAAGAAGAAGATGATGACATGGGTCTCATTGAACCCATTGGGTATGTGCTGAATAATGTTCACACATCTAATTCTAACCAGGAATTACAGAATTGCAGACCTCTGAGTGTTGCTTCTAGTAGTATTCCTGTAGCTTACAATGCTGTATCTGGTCCCAGTCCTGCAAAGGACTTATCAATGATAACTTTATTGCTTGGACCTCAATGTGTGAACTTGCACAAATGTGAAAAAGCTCTATGCACTCACTGTAAAAGAAAAGGCTCTCAATATGAGAACGCCACTTGGATACTTGACTCAGGTGCCTCATCACATTTCACTCCGTTTAGGAATGATTTTGTTGATCTCCAATTTGAAGAATTTGGCATTATACAAACAGCCAATAAAAACACCCCTTT
>QFDT01001576.1:0-12173 GCA_003315915.1 Macrolepiota dolichaula
TAGTCGTGATCGGGGCAGTGTCGGTCGGGTAGCGTCGGTCGGGTGTCGGTCGGATCGGGTCGTGACATTATCTCCCCTTCGAAACTCGTTCGCGAGCACTAGCAGTTAGTAGTGGTGAACTTAGTGACCCATTGCAACTTATAGTGATTTTATATTAATTTCACTTCTACTACCTAACTAGCACATTATCGCTAGCCAGTCCTTCTGACGTGTGTCTTGGTTCAATTCTGGGGGGCTAACTAGCGCGGCTGTGCGCTGACTAATCGCTTAGGCTTGAGCCGTAGCTAGAGTATTACATCGCGAACCGGTTTTTGAGGAGTTGTGTTATTCTAAATAGACTGACATCGCTAACCACTTTAGGTGAATAGGGTTGCATCGCTAGACCTCAGGGCCCATTCGCCTTAGTGATCTGTTGATCTACTGATCCGGGGCGCTATAGATAGTCGTAGCGAGACACTTTAACATGCTAGTGAGGCTCCGCTTGCTAGATAGACCTGTAGCTAAGGGTATGTTCGTCCGAAGCTAATAGTATTCTTCCTCGATACTGTATGCTTTTCTGGTAAAGGGTACTAATGACCGGTCCCTCTAGTGAGGTTCTTAGCTAGGTACTACATCACTCCTAGCGAGGGTTCCTTGATGTTACTAACGGCCTAACTAGTGATATTCCTAGCTCCTGTAATGGATTCATGATCAAAATCATTTCGGCCGTAACACCAGAGCCAGGGTTCTTTGATGGAACCAGAAGTAAATTTGAAGATTGGTGGAGAGCCACCTTGCTATTTTTGAAGTTCAACAAAATCGAAGGGGCCGATGACAGGGCCACAGCAGTACTGGCACGCCTCAGGGGAGGGACAGCAGGACAATTTGCCTCAATGAAACTTGCACAGTTGGGAGGTGCAGACGATGTTAGGATTTTGCCAGAGCTCTTGTCCAGCAGTGCACGTTAATCCCGTACTGGACGTTACGAGGCTAGCTAGATCTCCCAACGGATCCAACGCTTCTGGTCCTCTTCACTAGGACCTTGCTGTGGTTGGATAAGACAGCAGATGAGGGATGACAAGAGCGACAAGTCTACCAGACTCGAAGTCACAGTCGAGACGATGTCAAGTACCTTAGACAACGTCAAGAGAAGAAGGGAGAACACCAGGTGGTTCTTGCCTTGTTAGGGCTCAAAGAATTCAACACTAGGAGTGAGAGAAGAACACCGTCTAGTAGCAACAACGCTAAGATTCGAATTCGGAAAACTACCTACTTACAAGCTTGCTATTTATCATGTATTGTACAAGCTATAGAAGAGGTGATAGTTCGTCAGAAGGAAAGAGGAAACGGAAGTCCGTATCTAAACATAGAGTAGGGAATAGCAGAGGTCCGTAGCTAAACATAGTACAGAAACGGAAGAAGAGTAAAAGGAAAAGGAAAAGCGGGAGTCCGTGCTCCAGAGAGTCCAAAGTCTCTAAATTTAGCTGTTCTCCTATACCGGTGTTGTTTGTCCGTTTACTCCAAGTTAAGTTCTTCTTCGTCATGAAACTCCCAGTCTTCCCATTGTGCGTCGACTACCATCATGTCTGTGAGGACATCGAAGGAATCAAAAATAGTATTCATAACAGACAACACCATTAACTGGGACGAATTCGCGAAAGAGATGATGTCCACATTTGGAGATCACATGGAACAACCAGAGGTGGAATGGAAGATCAAAACATTCAAACAAAGGAACAAGAACACCGCCGACTACCTTGTAGAGTTCAGGGTACTCAAGATCAAAGCCCGCACAGACAATGCACACGCACTCTTCCTCCTCAAAAGGAACGTACACCCAGACATAATCAAGACCATATTGGGATATCTGGCAGAAGGGATGCCCCACACCTACAACGAATGGGTCAAAGCAATCCTATTGGTGGGGAAAGGATATGAATCAACAGAGTCTAAAGACAGACACCTTGACAGGAGTCACATATGGAGGAATGGGACTACCCATGGAGATAGGATGACAAGAATCCAGAGGACCCAAATGCTACAACTGCGGCATTAATGGACACATTGCAAAGGAATGCAGGAAGCTGAAGAAAAAGAGAGGAGGATGCTTCAACTGTGGAAAAGAGGACCACATCGCCAGAAATTGCAGGGCACCAAGGAAATCCCAGAACAGGGGAATAGAGAACAACGAAGAAGAAGGAACCGAGCAGGGTTTTGTTGAAGGGTCTGATTGAGTGCAAAATTGAGACCCCATGTATCTAACTTTTCTTCTAAATCATATGTTATTCCACAAAGAAGAAAGGGAGCACAAGAACTTTTGATCAAACCAACAATCACAACCAAGACAGGAGTGAAGAAAGTCGAAGCAATCATTGACATGGGATGCACTGACACATGCATTGGCAGACAAATGGCAAAGGAACTACAACTACCTACAACACCACTGGAAAACCCAAGGATGGTGTACAACGCAGACGGAACGACCCAGAAACTGGTCACGGTATCACAAATCCTGATGCTTACCTAAGCTCAAGATAAAGACAGGGGAATAGCAGTCTTAGATAAGCAGATGAGAGATGAGATGAGATCAAAGATCAGATAGTAGATGAAGGATAAGATAGGCTAGGCTGTAGACAAGTTGTTAAGTCTGGGTCCTACAGACGCCAGACAGCTAGTTTATATACACAGAGGACTAGGACCTGGGACACTACCAGATGACCCCAGGGACTCTGGTCCTTACTAATTACATGGAGAAACTAATATCTCCTAGCCAATGGCATAAAACCCTTACTGATTGTTAACAATGACACCATATGACAACATAGATAAAGATCTTATCTTACTGATCGTTCCAGAACCCTCTAGAACAATGAGGAGTGATAAACTACAGATGGCACAGATAATCAACACATGATATAGATAATAATGATCGGCGCGTAGCTCCTGAACGGATGCACGCCCCGCGACGTCCCGGGTATCGTCAGAATGCGACGGACGGGGGCTTTCCAACGGTACTAAGCACAAGGTAAACGGCCCAGTATTCGGCGAGATATAGCGTAAACAATGTATTCTGCCAAATCTGTGACACACGGAAAAGGCCATATTTGAGATGGTGATTGGAAACCACATGGAACATATGGAGGCACAGATATTGGACATCCAATCAGTGGAACTATTTCTAGGTCATGATTGGATCATGGTGCACAACCCGGAAATAGATTGGAAGGCCAGACGGATCAATTTCACAAGATGTCTGGAAGGATGCAAGATACAACACGGAAACTGGGAAACCTGCAATCGGACAACAAAGACGGAAGAAGTTGAAGACGACATTGAGAAAACCACGGACCCCACAAAAGCCGAAGACCTACCACCATACCTGCAACGATTCACCCACCTATTCAACAAGAAGAACTTTGACAAATTACCGACTCCGAGCGAATGGGACCACAAAATCAACCTAACGGAAACGGCACCCAAGGACATGAATGCCAAGGTATACCCTATGACGGTCAAAGAAAAGGAGGAACTCCGGGAGTTTGTAAAGGAAAACCTCGCATCAGGACGCATTAGACCATCCAAATCCCCATACACTGCACCATGCTTCTTCATACCCAAGAAAGATGGAAGCAAGAGGTTGTGTCAAGACTACAGGAGGTTAAACCAACACATGATCAAGGACAAGACACTACTACCCCTGATAGAAGAAGTTATTGACAAGCTGAAGGATGTGAAGTACTTCAACAAGCTAGACATCATATGGGGATATAACAATGTCAGGATAAAGGAAGGACATGAATGGAAAGCGGCATTTGTCACGAATGAAGGACTATTTGAACCAACAGTCATGTTCTTTGGAATGTGCAACTCCCCAGGGACATTTTAGCGGATGATGAACTGCATATTCAGGCAGTTACTACAGGAGGGCATCCTAATCAACTACATGGACAACTTCATGATACCTGGGAAGACAAAGGAGGAGCTTGCAGAACGGACATGCAGATTCCTAGAAATAGCCAAGAAACACAACCTATACTTCAAAAGAATGAAGTGTATGTTCAACGCAACAGAGATACCAATTCTGGGCACCATTGTGGGAGATGGCAAAGTAAAGATGGAGGGGGAGAAAATAGAAGCAGTACAAAACTGGCCAACCCCAACAAATGTCAAAGGAGTGGAATCATTCTTAGGCTTCGCAAACTTTTACCAGAGGTTCATCAAAGGATTCAGCGCAATTGCAGCACCACTACACAAGGTCAAGGGTAACGCAGGATGGATGTGGGAAAAAGAGCAACAGAAAGCATTCAAAGAACTCAAGAAAAGGATAACAGAGGAACCAGTGTTGGCTTTATCACAGGACGAAGGACAATTTAGGATGGAGGTAGACGCATCGGGATGCACAGTGGGAGGAGTGCTCTCCCAGCTCCAACACAACAAATGGCACCCAATAGCATTCATGTCAAGAACCATGAACCCGGCAGAAAAGAACTACAAAATCTACGACAAGGAACTACTCACCATCATGGAAGGTCTCAAAAGGTGGAGACAATATCTATTAGAAGCCAAGGAACCATTCAAAATCTGGACAGACCACAAAAACCTGAAGTACTACAAAGAACTCCAAAAACTCAACGGACGACAAGCCCGATGGTACCTCAGATTACAAGACTACAATTTCACGCTCAGGCATATCCCAGGGAAGACTAACACCAAGGCGGATATCCTATCAAGGAGAATACAAGGAGATGAAGAACCCAAACCAAAGGTTACTGTACTAAAAGAGTCCCTATTTGCCAGAAGAACCAGAAGCGAACACCTGACACCGCCCATACGAATATTCCGAACCAAGAGCTACTGGATTACCCCAAAAGAAGAATGGGACGCGGAAATAAGAAATGGACAACTTGACGGACAGGTGTACAAGTGGTTGGAAGAAGAACCACGGCGCACAATCACAACGGATGGAATAACATACCAAGATGATCGCATATGCATACCTACAGATACAAAACTCCAAGAAAAGATCCTCACAGAACACCACAATCCACCTGACATTGGGCACCCAGGACAAAAAAGGATGCTAGACCTTCTCAAGAGGTCATATTACTGGACCACAATGAAAAGAGACGTACAGAAATTCATGGAAGGATGTGACAGCTGCCAAAGAAACAAGATACTACGCCACAAGAAAACAACCCCGTTACACCCCATACCCCTGGCAGAAGGACCATGGACTGAAATCACTGTTGACATGATCGGACCACTACCAAAGTCCAAAGGAGCAGACGCAATTTTGGTAGTAGTTGACAGGTTCTCCAAGATGATCTGACTTATCACAACCACAACTGCCCTAAGCTCAAAGGGACTAGCAGAAATATACAGGGACCACATTTGGAAGCTACATGGCATTCCAAAAGTAATCATCAGTGATAGAGGACCACAGTTTGCAGCAAAATTCATGGAGAACCTATGCAAGGCCCTAGGGATCGACAAAAGACTATCCACGGCATACCACCCCCAGATGGATGGACAGACAGAACACATCAACCAGGAAGTGGAAGCATTCCTACAACACTATGTGAACTACCAACAGAACGACTGGGCCAACTGGCTAGCAACAGCAGAATTCCAGTACAATGACAAACAACATAGCGCCACAGGACACTCTCTATTTTACATCAATTATGGAAGACACCCCTGGAAAGGAAACCTGACTGTAGATCCAGAAACACCTGCGGTAGACAAATTCATCCAAAACCTGAAAAACCTGAGTGCAATCAGAAAGGAAGTATTGGAGCATCTAACGATGAAAGGAGAAGAGACAAAACGTAACCATGATGGGAGACGAGGAAAGAAACATGAAGTATCAATAGGACAATGGGTATGGCTCAAAGGAACAAACATCAGGACCAACAGACCCATGGAGAAGCTGAACAACCGGTGATATGGACCATTCCAAATCACCAAGCAAATAGGAGTATCAGCATACCATCTGAAGCTGCCAGAAGATTGGATCATACACAACGTGTTTAACGAATCGCTACTGATGCCACACCGGACACCAAACTACATGGGACAAGAAACGCCAACACCACCACCACCGGTACTAGTTGGAGAAGAAGAAGAGTATGAAGTAGAAAAAATCCGAGGAGAACGCAGAAGGGGCAGAGGAACGCAGTACCTAGTGCACTGGAAGGGATATGGAGATGAACATGACTCATGGATACCCGCATCCTTGTTAGGAAATGCACAGGAAACACTGGAGGCATACAGGAAGCTCCTTGCGGAGCAAGGAAAACCTATAAAAGGGGGGCAGAAATTGCCAAAACCCATCATCAACCGCACCCTTTGAACCATGTCCTCCACTGAGAACCGCCAATCTGTAGCCTCGCTCCTCAACACGGAAGAATCACTAGCCCATAACTCCATCACTTGAGACGTCACCATGGACAAAGTCACCTCATTGGTTACCCAGATGATCACAGAACACAAGAAAGGAGCCTCCATTGATGAGATGCTGAGCTGTGTCCATGACATCTCCAATATACAGAAATGTCACGACCTGATTGGCTGACGGTCTGACTTAGTCTGTTCTCGTACTTAACAGTATATTCAGACTGACTCTCTCTGCTGTTGTCTTTTTCTGCCACTATGGCTAACACCCGTATTGTACCCCTTACCAGACTGCGTGTCCTCGGCACGCCTCAACGCTCTGCACGACTTAACGCCTCCACACGCATTCCCCGACTATCGGCTGCACCTTCTACACCACCTCCCCGGCATCGACGCTCCATTAGCCCCAACATCCCTGGCCGTCACCGCGACGACACTCCATATCACGATGCCCCCGACGAGCAGGAACCTTTTGACGATGAACAAGGAGCTGGTGGTGAGGATCCCAATCCTCCCGGTGAACCAGACGACCCTGGTGATCCTGGAAACGGTGGAGATTCTTCCGGCAATAGTTCTGGTGATGAAGATGGCCCTCCACCCGATGACCCTCCAGCCCCTCGCGATGTCCGAGACATCCTGGCCACAGCGCTAAGCCGACTGGCCGACACTCTCGATCAGAAACCTCGCTCCCCCTCAGTTGCTCCCGAAAAGAAGCGTGCCTCTACTAAAGCCAAAGTTCCCGACACCTTCAGCGGCACCGACCCCGACAAACTTCCCCAATTCCTCCTCCAATGCCGACTCTATTTTCGAGCAAATCCTCAGGAGTATAGCACCGACTCTGATAAGGTCAATTTCGCCCTTACATATCTCACTGACGTTGCTCTTGGCTGGTTTGAGACAGCCATTGACTTGGAGGAAAACGATGGAGTTTATCAGTCGTGGTCGACCGACTGGCCCGAGTTCGTGCAGGAACTCCAAAATCTGTTTGGCGCTGCTGATCCTACCGGTGAAGCGGCCGAGAACATTGACGGCCTCAGAATGAAGTCTTCAGACACAATTGCTACGTATAACATCCAGTTTCTCTGATATGCTGCTCAGCTCCGCTGGGGCCCTGAGGCCCTCACTTACCGCTATTACAAGGGTCTTCCCGACCGACTCCAAGACGACGTTTCCCGCATGCACGACGGCAAGCCAAAAAACTTGCCCGACATGCAAAAAGCTGCCATCGAGTTCGACAAACGTTACTGGGAACGTCAACGCGAGCGACAGCGGTCCCGACAGGCGACCGAATTGGCTGTCGCTAATCACCAACGACGTGGAAATGGCAACGCCACGACCACTAGCAACCCTCCTGCGAAAACATCGACACCACCTTCCTACAACAGTATCCAGAAGACCAAGGGTAACGGCAACAACTCTAAGAATGGCAAGCCGAACACTCCCTCAAAGCCTCCCTCTTCCTCCGACTCGAAGCCTTCGCCGCCGAAACCCGACTTGTCCGACAAGCTTGGGAAGGATGGCAAACTCACCACTGCCGAACGCCAACGACGGATCGACAGCAACCTTTGTTTGTTCTGCGGGAACGCAGGACACAAGGTGAGCGAGTGTCGGAAGAAACAGGCAGCTGCTGCTAAGGTTGGTGGCCGTAGGGCCGACGCGACCGACTCGAACCCCGACAAGGGCTCGGGAAAATAGCGTGCGGTCTCCAGGACTCTGCACAGACTGGGGATCGCATTGAACTCGTCTGTGCGACAGAGAGTTGTCATCTCAATGCGTCCGCTCTTTCCAACCCGAACTCCTTTCATGTTTCTTTAACGTCTTCCCTTGTTTTAAATTCCGATCACCTTGCTCCGCTGCCTTTTCATGCCCTTGTTGACTCCGGCTCTACACACTGTTTTATCGATTCAACTTTCGTCCGTACTCATTCTCTTCCGACTTCTCCGATTCCTTCTCCGATTGAGCTCCGTCTTTTCGATGGTACTTCTAATGCGTATATTACTGAATCCGTAGCTCTCCCAATCGTTTTTGATACTGGCGAATCAATGGTTCTGGACTTCTATGTCACCCGACTCGATTCCTCTTGCTCTATGGTTTTAGGCTACAACTGGCTCACCCACTACAATCCGTCGATTGACTGGGTTTCGGGCCATATCACATTCCAACCACTCTTGCTCGAGTCTCCTGTCTCTCCTGTTCTGGCCGCCACCCCCGATTCTGCGTCGACTCCCCCGACACCTCCGACGGTCGATCCTGACCGCTCCGACTTCGCCAACGATTCCCCTGCTCCAGTATCAAAGCCGCACATATCCTTGATCAACGCCCCTGCGTTCATTCGTGCTTCCCGTCTTGCTGGATCAGTAAATTTCCGCCTCTCTGCTAGCTCTCTCTCCGCTTCGGCCGGTTCTGCGAAAGTGACCGACGAGACAATCGACTTGTCGACTGTCCCCAAAGAATATCACGAGTACGCCGACGTTTTCAGTAAAACATGTGCTGACAGTCTTGCTCCCCATCGACCCTACGACCTCAAAATCAACCTCGACGAAGGGACCGAACCTCCTGTCGGCCCTATCTACTCGCTGTTGCAGGTGGAACTCCAAGCTCTCAGGGAGTTCATCGATGAGCATCTGTCTATCGGTTTCATTCGACCCTCCAACTCCCCTCATGGTGCTCCTGTCCTCTTCGTCAAGAAGAAGGATGGCTCTCTTCGACTCTGCGTCGACTTCCGTGGTCTCAATCGTATCACGAAGAAAGACCGCTATCCCCTTCCCCTGATCTCCGACCTTCTCGACTCTCCCCGAAAAGCCCGACTGTATACCAAGATCGACCTCCGACACACCTATCATCTGGTCCGAATCGCTGAAGGAGATGAATGGAAGACCGCTTTCCGCACTCGCTATGGCTCCTTCGAATGGATGGTCATGCCCTTCGGTCTTACCAACGCCCCTGCGTCCTTCCAGCGTTTCATGAACGACATCTTCAAGGATCTCTTAGATGTCTGTATCACGGTATACCTCGACGACATACTCATTTACTCCGACGACCTTGACTCCCACCGAAAGCAAGTTCGAGAAGTCCTCCGTCGTCTGCGTAAACATGGGCTTTATGCCCGTGCCGATAAGTGTGAGTTTCACTCTGATTCGGTCGAGTATCTGGGCTACGTCCTCTCCCCAGAAGGTCTCCGCATGGCCGACGACAAAATCCAGATTATTCAGGATTGGCCCGAGCTGAAGAAGGTGAAGGATATCCAGTCCTTCTTAGGGTTTGCGAACTTTTACTGACGATTCATCTACGACTACTCCGACATCGTCGTCCCACTCACCCGACTCACCCGAAAATCGGCGAAGTGGAACTTCACCGACGAATGTCGTGAATCGTTCAACAACCTGAAGAAGGCCTTCACCACAGCACCTTGCCTCACCCACTGGGTCCCCGACGCTCAAATCATCGTCAAAACCGATGCCTCCGACTATGCACTTGCCAGTATCCTCTCCATCGTTGCTGAAGACGGCCAAGTTCACCCCATTGCTTTCCACTCCCGTACCTTTAACTCTGCCGAATCGAACTACGACACGCACGACAAGGAGCTCCTCGCCATCTTCGAAGCTTTCCGCATCTGGCGACATTACCTTGAAGGGGCTCCCCTCACTATTGACGTCGTAACCGACCACAAGAACTTGGAGTATTTCACCACCACCAAGATTCTTACGCACCGGCAAGCGCGATGGTCGGAGTTTTTGTCTCAGTTCAATCTGGTCATTCATTTCCGACCCGGCCGACTTGGTACCAAGCCCGACGCTCTCCGATCCTTCTTGACTTTGTACCACTACCTTCCCTTTTGGGACATTGGAGTGAACATTGTTGAGAATACACACTATGCCTCGGAAATCTCGTTCTAAGCATACGCCTGCCGCCGCTGAGAGCCCTAGGCTCTCGCAATGTACTGAGACATTCCTCACCACGATCAACCAAGACGATCATGTCAAGGGAATCATCCGCGCTGGACCATTCTACGCGCTACCCGAGGCTGTTCGCTCCGTTGTTCAACGGGAGCTTGCGGCCATGAACATCACCAATATCGTGAGTGAAACTCCTGCTCACGTCGCCAGTCCTGTCCCGCTCCAGTGGGACTCTACTTCTGAACCACGTCGTGGAGACTACTCCGACGTCCTCGACTATATGGAGGCACACGCGCGCTGGAGGAACCCGTCCCTTGGACCCCTCCCAACGACATCTTCCGCTGCTGCTACTCCCACACAGCCTACCCCAACCGCTTCGATTGTTCTGGAATCTTCCAGACAACCTTCCCCTTCCCCTCCCTCATCTGACTCAACGGTTAAGCCCTCTAACGAGGCACTGGAAGACGACGACGAGGAAGACGTGTCCTATGCGGACAACACTCTCGACGATTTCACTTGGTTCATGTGCGAATCGTCTGACCGCTTCGATGTTCTCAAGGCGTTGCTCCTAGGGGCTCCTGCCGCTGAACTCAAGAAATTTCGGGAGGCTGTCAAACCCTGGGCCGACCTCCTCACCCACTATCCCGACGCTACACCGTCCCCTCCTTCCCTACCGGCTGCACCTCTGCCTCATGTAGAGGATGTGGCTATGCTTCCCCCACCTCGCTCCTTCAGCGAGGTATCCATCCAAACCGCGCCCCCTCCACGCCCCAAGGTGCGTGTTGAGGAACCTATTACTGGCACACCTCGTGTCAGAAAGTCTTACGCAAGTGCTGCGGCCCACTCTTCTGGCCCACCTCGCCCTCCCAACGTGCCTGCACCGCCCCCTCCTCGTGCCGACCCTGCTCCAGCCCAGGAGCCCGTCTCAAGCAGGCGCCCTACGAAGCGCCCGTTTTACGCTACTCGCGGCCCTACTCGCCGCCAATTTTACATTGCGACCGACAGCCGGGCCTTGTCCCTGGCTTCCCTCTCATTCCCGCAGCTTGTACGGATGTGCAACGCTGCCCTCACACGTGCCAAGTCCACCTTGAAGGTGGACTTGGCATGTTTCTCCTCATTTGGTGTCACATGTGCCACCTCTGCCGTCCCTACCGATACTGATCTTGACACGGTCACTTCGGCTTTAAGCGTTAAGCTCCCCACCACTTCCCTCTCCCTCCCGGCGTCGAAGTCCTTCATCAAGGTCATTGACGTTCCATTCCACAAGGCCGGCCATGGTGTTCCCCCTTCCATCGATGAGCTGCGAGCTGAGCTCCACTCGTCTATCATTAACCTCTCACACGTGTCGCACATGCGATTCGTACGGAATACCCCGAAATCCGACACAGGTACGCTTTGGATCGACCTGATCGATACACAACGAGGCACCCGCGCCTCTTCTTACATCAATCGTCGACTCCTACTCAACGGAGCCGACTGCCATATCCGTGGCGCCAAGGCCCACACCGGCACCCCCCAGTGTCAGCGATGCTGGAAATGGGGCCATCCCTCTCCCGCTTGTCGCCGCCCTACGCCGACTTGCCCTATCTGTCAGGGTCCGCACAAGAAGGACTCTCACCGCTCTATGGCCGGCTGCTGTAAAGGTAACGATTCAGCACGCCCCCCTATCCCCCCTACCCCCGCTGGCGTGGCCTGTCCCCACGTCTCTTCCTGCCTCAACTGCGGCGCCAAACACGCTGTGGACGACAAACGGTGCCCGTTCTGGCGCCATCGCTACAATCGCAATTGGATCCGCGGTCGGTACACACGCGACGCGGCAAGCAAGAAGGCCTCTGCCCCGTCTCGACCTCGGTCCGGTACCCCCGGACAATCCACCCCCTCTGTGCCCCGCGTGCCTCGACGCAC
>QFDT01001581.1:0-21486 GCA_003315915.1 Macrolepiota dolichaula
CAACTGTGGCTCCAACAGGAGGTCCCAGGTTCAAACCCTGGTGTGGTCACTTTTCTGTCTTAACAAGATAGTATGCAGGACAGTATTTGTTAGAAGTTAATCCGTTCGGTTTCGGGCTTCTCGGGGATCTCAGCTTGCTCGGCGTTATTATTCATTTATCTTTTCTTTTATGTTTTCTT
This sequence comes from Macrolepiota dolichaula, assembly GCA_003315915.1. Lineage (NCBI taxonomy): Eukaryota > Fungi > Basidiomycota > Agaricomycetes > Agaricales > Agaricaceae > Macrolepiota > Macrolepiota dolichaula. The sequence goes on from QFDT01001581.1 coordinate 180, forward strand.
TTAGTTTCTATATCGCGAGAAAACTTTATCATGAACTGTATAGTTGGTCTGTGCGCATGTATTGTTTCCTATATAGTTTGGACTTGACAAGGGTTGATACCCTTGTCGAGTTGCACCTTATACAATGTCGTTATCCCCGGTCCACTCTAGAACCTTCAATTTGCTACGGCCGGCGTCGTAATTCAACAGTATTGTCATGGTGGAATTGGGTGAAGACGAGATCAATGATGGTGGGTTTTTTTCTTGAGTCGAATAAGAAATGGGTGGGCCCTGGGTTGGAAGGTAGAGACCTGTGTAAAGTGAGCAATGACATAGCATCTATGAGGTCATTAGCTTGTGCTATGTTGTGAGTTTGGTTGGGATTCCATGACAGGGAGTGTAAATTGAAATTACCTCCAGCGACTATTATGTTAAGTTTAGCTAGACAATCTAGGTAAGCATTAAGGTGGTTCTAGGAGATGCCTTCAGCATCAAAGTAGCAGTTAAGCACATATATGTGCAAGGGAGTGGAGAAGGAAATAAGTTAAAAATCTGTAAAAGAGAAAATGTCTGATGAACACATGGGGAGAGTGAAGCCAGAGATGATCTGATGTAGATGAGTGTTCTGGGATTTGGAATGTTAGAGTGAATGACAATCCAGTCCTTGTAAATGGGAAAGTCATGCATCTCTTCCCCATCAGGGAGTTTGGTAGATGGCATGTTACAAACATGTTGGAAGGGAGGTTTTTGCAAACATAAAAATGAATATGAGAAAGGTCTGGTAAGTTTAGTAGTGCCTCTGTCAGAGGCCAGGATTGAGCAACATGTTAACTTTTGTGACTGGTACATTTGTTAAGAGATAATCCATTTGGTTTAGGCATCTCAGGGATCTTGGCAGCCTCGGCATTATATTCAATTTACATTTTATTTTGGATTTATTTTGTGTTTCATATTGCAGGAATTTCCAATCATAAACTGTATAGTTGGTCTGTGCACCTGTATGTTTCATATATAGTCTTGACTTGACAAGGTTGACACCTTGTTGAGTTACACCTTATACACTGCTATTATCCCTGGCCCATCTTAGAGCCTACAGTGTCACGACCCGATCCAACCGATGCTACCCGACTGACGCTGCCCTGATCACAACTATACCTGGCGACCCTTTCCACCATTCTCTGATGTCAGCCGACTTCAACCATTGCCGTACCAGTTACCTTTGGGTAACTGGCTGCTAACCCATGGTTGCTTGGCGACCAACGCATTGTGGGGCGATCCACCAACTGTTGACCGACTCATTCCTGTTCCTTGTATGTCTCAGTCCCGTCTGTAGTTTCTCCGCCTATTTCATATTCCTCCATTCTGCTATTCTCCATTGGATACTTGTTCGCCCTATCATGTATGCGTTCCTAGCTCCTGTACTTGCTCCACGTCGCGTGCCCTCGTATCTGTGTTATTCCTTTTCTCCTATTCGTCTCCATTACTCTGTTTCTCCGTTTCCCTCGAGTATATAAAGCTGCATACTCTGTCGTGTATTCCCTTAGTCTGAATATCAACTTAGCTTCACACTCGTAACTCTGCCCCTTTTCCCTAAGTCACTTCGGCGCACTCTCTCTCTGTTCTGCCTGAAATCTGGACCACGACAGTAGGGACGGTGCAACACACACGTTGAAGCCAAGGTCCTATTCCGCCGACGTTCGACCGACCCGATCGGCCGACGGTCTGCCCTAGTCTGTCCTCGAGCTTAACATACAGATACACTGTTGTACTTCAACAACATTGCCTATATAGAGGTAGTCACACTATTCCTGTAGTCACAGTCACCTTGGCGCACAGACCATATACTTTTGGTATATAAGGAGTGGCCCAACTCCTCCAATAATTATTCTTTCCCCCCATCAGTGTCAATGTTTTGTGTCTGTGTCTAAGTCTATTCTTCCTCTTTTGGCTTAGTTTTTTCAACACAACATTATGGAAATGAAAAGAGAGATGAGAAAAATACCCATCCTTAATCTGTTTAGAGTCCTTGCTACTCTCTTTTAGGGATCAGCAATCAGACTTTCCTTTGGTACTGATGTGCTTATGCATACACAGTCTTGGTATTGAAGTTGAGCTGCATCTTGGCATCTTGAAGATCAGCTGCTTTGTGCTGATGCCATTGCTTGTTGTAACAATTCCTGAAGAAGGAGTATTTCTCACTGTCCACATTATGCTCATCATTACAGTTTAGACATCTGAAGTCTTGGAGGTGTGGGCACAGCATTTTTCCTACTATTCTGGAGTGTTGAAAGAAGGGGGAGTGGCTAGAAAGAAAGCTTAGACACAGACACAGATGGAAGAAAGAAAGATTCAATTGATGGGAGCTGAGGCACTCCTTATATACCTAATCCACATGGTCTGTGCACTACTCAGCATGTGACTACCAAACATGTGACTACAGATTATGTGACTACTGAGGCTGGTCAGACTTTAACATAACTGTTGAATTACAATTGCGCATCTGTAAGTTCTGAGTGACCAGAAACCAAGACAATGTATAAGGTGCAACTCAACAAGGGGATCAACCCTTGTCAAGTCCAAACTATATAGTAAATACAATAGTGCACAGACCAACTATACAGTTAGTAATAAGGTTTTCTTACAATATAAAAAACTAAAAGAAAACAAAATAGAAAAGATATTGAATAATAATGCCAAGATGGCCGAGATTCCCAATGTGCCCAAAACTGAATGGATTACCTCTTAACAATAATCCCCTGACCAGGTGAAGGTACAAGAGAAATACCAACAGAGAAAAGAAAAAAAAAGTCCCATCAAGGAAACAAAGTTAAATGTCTATCAGAAAACCAAAGTCTAACACAAATCCATCAGATCAACAGAGGACCAGAGGGATGATAAACAGGATAAGAGAATCTAGGAGAATGAGGAAAATAAGCAAAATGAATGGTGGGAAATGACAAGTGATGGAAATAATAAGCAAACTGTGCACCAGAAGACCTATTATGAGAAAAGTTGACAAAAATCCAGTGCTTGACCTCAGGTGGCATATCAAACATGCACCTAGCTGCAATATATCCAAATCTCCCACATTTATGATAATGGCCCTCATTGGTAGGATCATACCACCTAAAGCCCTTGGAATCTACAAGAGAGAGTGGTCTAGCAGAATAGTGGTTGGAGTGTGGATGTGAAAAAGGAGAATGGGTATGTGTTAAAGTCTGACCAGCCTCAGTAGTCACATGATTGGTAGTCACATGCTCAGTAGTGCACAGACCATGTGAATTAGGTATATAAAGGGTGCTTTAGCTCCTATCAATTCCATCTTTCTTCCTCCCATCTATGTCTGTGTCTGTGTCTGTGTCTGAGCTTTCTCTCTATCATCCTCTTCTTCTTTCAACAGTATGACCATGAAACCTAGAATGAGAGGGCCTAGAGGATGGAGAAGGAGTCTTAGATAGTGGTGGAGGTCTGGAAGAGTTGGAATGGACAGGAGTGACAGCATAGGCATGAGAAATAGAGGTGGTGGAGGTAGAGGATGGATGAGGAGTAATGTCAGCTGAGGTAGCTGATGAGAGCATGAGTTGAATCTTCTCAATAGTGGGAAAAGACTCCTGAGTGAGGATAATAGCCCTAAGAGAATGGAAAAAGGGATCCAGCCTCATGAAAATCACATCAGTGACCTCAGAATCCTCCACAGAACAGCCCAATGACTTGAGCTTGGCAGCAGCAGACACAACATCCTGGATGAAAACATCAACAGGCTTAGAAATGTTATGTGTGATCCCATAGTAAAGGTGTTGCCTAGCCAGCAGTCTATGGCCAATGGTAAACTTCTCAAAGTGACCCTTGAGCTTGGTCCAAGCCTCTGTACCAGAAGTAACCCCCTGAATGAGATACCAGAGCTCAGGTGAAAGCTTGGCAAAGATGAAGGGATAGAGAGCATAGTCCAGAGAGTTATTCTTGGTAGTGCCCTCAATGAGTGAGAAAGCACCAGCAGACTGAAAGAAGGCCTGAATAGACTGGGAAAAGAGTGCCCAATTGTTGCCAGAGAGTGTTATGGACCCAGGAACTCATGTCCTAGTTTCTGAGGGACAGAACCTCCTTAGAGTTATCTCTGGGCACACCTCTGACTACAGGCTGTTGAGTGATGATAGGACAAGTCACTCTTCAGGTTAGGTCCACTGAACTGACCAGAGAAACCACCTAGTGCACCAGCCCCTACAGTGTGCCAGTGGTAGGCAGTCAAGGCCATCCCTAGTGAAACAGGTTATATATGACCTACTAGTTCCTACAGTAACCAGACCATATAGCTCAGTGGTAAGAGCAACTGTGGCTCCAACAGGAGGTTCCAGGTTCAAACCCTGGTGTGGTCACTTTTCTGTCTTAACACAGGCTTACACCACTTCCTCCTGTTAAGCTCAAGGACAGACTAGGGCAGACCATCGGCTGATCGGGTCGGTCGAACGTCAGCGGAATAGGACCTTGGCTTCAACGTGTGTGTTGCGCCGTCCCTACTGTCGTGGTCCAGATTTCAGGCAGAACAGAGAGAGTGCGCCGAAGCAACTTAGGGAAGAGAGGCAGAGTTACGAGTGCAAAGCTAAGTTGATATTCAGACTAAGGGAATACATGACAGAGTACGAGACTTTATATACTCGAGGGAAACGGAGAAACGGAGTAATGGAGACGAATAGGAGAAAAGGGATGACGTGGATACAAGGGCACGCGACGAGGAGCAGGCACAGGAGCTAGGAACGCGCACATGATAGGACGAGCAAGTATCCAACAGAAAATAACAGAATGAAGAGATATGAAATAGACGGAGAAACTACGGACGGAACTGAGACACACAAGAACAGGAACGAGTCGGTTGACAGTCGGTGGATCGCCCCATGATGCGTTGGTCGCCAAGCGACTGTGGGTTAGCAGCCAGTTACCCTAAGGTAACTGGTACGGCGATGGTCGAAGTCGGCCGACGTCGGAGAATGGTGAAGGGGTCGCCGGGTATAGTTGTGATCGGGGCAGTGTCGGTCGGGCAGTGTCGGTCGGGTGTCGGTCGGATCGGGTCGTGACACCTCCCATCTACAATAACAACAAGCTGAATGCAGTTTTTCAACAAGCTATGCATGCAGCTCCTTACCACCACATAATTGAAGACAGCAAAGTCCTCAGCACCTACCCAATGTGCTGGATGGCAGCTATTGAGAACAGATGGTGTCTTTATCTGGTCACAGATAATTGCACAATTTGGCAATATCTCTACATGTTTTACAACAAGCAGGAACTTCCTTAAATTCTTGCTGCACTCATTGAGTCAGGAGAGTACAGGCATCACTTCCTATTGCAGCCTTGTGTTGAATAATGATGGCGATCTTGTAGGTTCTATAGTGGACCAGGGATCAAAGCAGTGTATAAGGTGCAACACAACAAGGGAATCACCCTTGTCACATCCAAACTATATAAGAAAATACAGGGTGCACAGACCAACTATACAGTTCTGATGGGAATTTCTCACAGTAGATAATTGAAGGAAAATGTAAAATAAAATGATAATCGAATAGAACGCCGAGTGTGCCGAGATCTCCGAGATGCCCAAAACTGAATGGATTACCTCTTAACACCTTGGCTGTCCAATGACTTGTCTGATGCTTCTTTCAACTCCTCAGGAGATGTTCCACTCCATGCCATTGCCTCCTATTATCAGGAGATGTCCTTGGAGATTGTTCCTTACAATCTCTCATCTTCATCCTTATCTTCCTTGGCCTCCTTGTCTTTCTCTGCAGCGCCTACAACTCAGGAGTCCTCCATGGGCTTCCTCACCTCATCTGAATGTTCTACTGCTTCTGGTAATGATGATTCAGAATAGATAGAATGCTATAGTAGATCATGGACTACAATTTAGATACAGACTGACTCATTGGATACTCTGTAGTGTACTAGTAGTTTCTCCTCTTTGATCAGTGACTTGGACAGACACTTATGACTCATATATACAGTAGTACACAGATGGCCTTTGGACTTGTATAAATAGGCATAGATTACAGGATCAAAAACTCCAAGTTTTTGATTCTCTTCTGTTGTAACTTAACTGTTACCTGTCTAATTCAAGATTAGTTGACTTTAACTTCTAATTCTCTGAAGTTAAGGACTCATAACCACAACAATTCAACGTTATCAGTTACTTACTATACTTTGGTATCATAACTTTGCCAATTCACCCATTAGCAGGCTGGTTAAGGATTTTGATCCTTAATTAGCTAGGCGCCTCCTAACTTAAGTCTAGAAGCCTGCTGAACCATAACAGAGAGAGTAGGGACAATAGCATGAATGGAAGTGGCAATGGTGGGGATAGACATGATGAGCAGGGTTAGAAATGTGTGAAAATAGAGTGACAAAGGTGTGGGAAAGGCAACAGAAATGATGAGCTGGCAAGAAAAGTGATGATGTGGCAGGAATAGGTGATGAGCTAGCAGGAACAGTGATAAGCTGGTAGCAAAAAGTGATGATGTGGCAGCACAGAGTGATGATGTGGCAGCTGAGAGTGAGGGGCAGGGTAGTTTACTCAGATAGACTGTCAGAACCAGAGCCCATAACCTGTTGAAAGAAAAAGAGGATAATAAGAGAAAAAGCACAGACACAGACACAAACACAGATGGGAGGAAGAAAGATAGAATTGATGGGAGCTGAGACACTCCTTATATACCTAATTCATATGGTCTGTGCACTACTGAGCATGTGACTATTAATTATGTAATTACAGATCATGTGACTACTGAGGCTGGTCAGACTTTAACAGAGTACCTGTTTGTTAAGAGGTAATCCGTTTGGTTTCAGGCACATTGGGGATCTTGGCCATCTTGGCATCATTATTCAATATCTTTTCTATTTGTTTTTTTTTTAGTTTTTATATCGTGAGAAAACCTTATCAGTAACTGTATAGTTGGTCTGTGCGCTGTTGTATTTACTATATAGTTTGGACTTGACAAGGGTTGATCCCCTTGTCAAGTTGCACCTTATACATTGCTTTGGTCCCCAGTCATCTAGAACTCACAGACACGCAGTCATAATTCAATACTGTTATGGTTCAGCAGGCTTCTAGACCTAAGTTAGGAGGTACCTAGCTAATTAAGGATCAAAATCCTTAACCAGCTTGCTAATAGATGAATTGGCAAAGTTATGATACCAAAGTATAGTAAGTAACTGATAACGTTGAATTGTTGTGGTTATGAGTCCTTAACTTCAGAGGATTAGAAGTTAAGATCAACCAATCTTGAATTAGATGGATAACAATTAAGTTACAACAGAAGAGAATCAAAAACTTGGAGTTTTTGATCCTGTAATCTACGCCTATTTATACAAGTCCAAAGGCCATCTGTGTACTACTGTATATACAAGTCATAAGTGTCTGTCTGAGTCACTGATCAAAGAGAAGAAACTACTAGTACACTACAGAGCATCCAATGAGTCAGTCTGTATCTAAATCATAGTCCATGATCTACTATAACATTCTATCTACTCTGAGTCATTGTTACCTGAGATAGTAGAATGTTCAGATGAGATGGGGAAGCCTTGTTAAGTCAGAAAAGTGACCACACCAGGGTTTGAACCTGGGACCTCCTGTTGGAGCCACAGTTGCTCTTACCACTGAGCTATATGATCTGGTTACTGTAGGAACTAGTAGGTCATATATAACCTGTTTCACTAGGGATAGCCTTGACTGCCTACCACTGGCACACTGTAGGGGCTGGTGCACTAGGTGGTTTCTCTGGTCAGTTCAGTGGACCTAACCTGAAGAGTGACTTGTCCTATCATCACTCAACAAGCCTGTGGAGGACTTCTGAGGTATAGGCGCTGTGAATGAAGATGAGAAGGCTGAGGAGGACGAGGATGAGGATAAGAGATCATAGGAAACAATCTTTGAGGACATCTTCTGGTAATAGGAGGCAATAGCACAAAGTGGCACATCTTCTGAGGAGTCAGAAGAAGCATTGGACAAGTTGTCAAACAGCCAAGGCTGTGATGGGTAGTGGTGCCCGTATTCTCCTGACTTGATGAGTATAGCAAGAACTTGAGAAAGTTCTTGCTTGTCATGGAACATGTATGGATATTGCCAGGTTGTACAATTATCTGTGACTGGATAGGGGCGCCATCTGTTCTCAATGGCTGCCATCCAGCACATTGGATACATGCTAAGGACTTCACTGTCTCCGATTATGTAGTGGTAAGGAGCTGCATGCATAGCTCGTTGTAGCACTGCATTAATTGTAGATAGGGGGAAGAGGTGTGAGCCTATAGTCGGAGGTATGCCCAGAAATGACTCTGAGAAGGTTCTATCCCTCAGAAACTAAGACGTGAGTTCCTGGTGAGTTCCTGGGTCCATAACAATGTCTTCAGTAAAGCATGTGCTGACAGTTTTGCTCCTCATTGACCCTACAACCTCAAAATCAATCTTGACAAGAGAACCAAACCACCTGTTAGTCCTATCTACTCACTGTTGCAGGTAAAACTCCAAGCTCTTAGGGAGTTCATTGATGAGCATCTGTCTATTGGTTTCATTTAACCCTCCAACTCCCCTCTACTCCTGTCCTCTTTGTCAAAAAGAAAAATAGCTCTCTTTGACTCTGTGTTAACTTCTGTGGTCTCAATTGCATCACAAAAAAAGACCACTATTCTTTCCCCCTGATCTCTGACCTTCTTGACTCTCCCCAAAAGGCCCAACTGTATACCAGGATTGACTTCTGACATGCCTATCATCTTGTCCAAATTGCTGAAGAAGATGAATGGAAGATCACTTTCCACACTTGCTATAGCTCCTTTAAATGAATGGTCATGCCCTTTGGTCTTACCAACACCCCTGCATCCTTCCAACAATTCATGAACAACATCTTCAAGAATTTCTTAGATGTCTGTATCATGGTATACCTTGACAACATACTCATTTACTCTGATAACCTCAACTCCCACTGAAAGCAAGTTCAAGAAGTACTCTGTTGTCTGCATAAACATGGACTTTATGCCCATGCCAATAAGTGTGAGTTTTACACTGATTTGGTCAAGTATCTGGGCTACGTCCTTTCCCCAGAAGGTCTTTGCATGGCTGACAACAAAATCCAGATCATTCAGGATTGGCCCAAGCTGAAAAAAATGAAGGATATTCAGTCCTTCTTAGATTTTGCAAATTTCTACCAACAATTCATCTACAACTACTCCAATATTGTCATTTCACTCACCTGACTCACCCAAAAATTGGTGAAGTGGAACTTCACTGATAAATGTTGTGAATTGTTTAACAACCTCAAAAAGACCTTCACTACCACATCTTGTCTCACCTATTGGGTCCCCAACACTCAAATTATTGTCAAAACCAATGCCTCAAACTATGCTCTTGCTGGCATTCTTTCCATTGTAGCTGAGGACAGCCAGATTTACCCAATTGCATTCCACTCCCATATCTTTAATTCTGCCAAATCAAACTATGACACTCACAACAAAGAACTCCTTGCTATCTTTAAAGTATTCTGCATCTGGAGACATTACCTTGAAGGAGCTCCTCTCTCAATCAACATTGTGACTGACCACAAAAATTTGGAGTACTTTACTACTACCAAGATTCTCACTCACTGACAGGCTTGCTGGTCAGAGTTTTTCTCCCAGTTCAACCTCATCATTTGATTCTGTACCAACCAACTTGGGACAAAGCCCAACACTCTCATTAGACAATGGGATATCTATCCTAAAGGGAGAAATAATGGCTACACTTCAGCTAACCCTCACAATTTCCAACCTGTCTTCTCTAACAAGCAACTTGCAGCTTCTGTTTGAGCTACATACCTCCACACCCCTATCCTTCACACAGCCACTATCATTGACCTCAAAAAGCTGCATTCTGACATTTTTGCTGGTCCATTGTCCAACCCAACAGCAGCAACTCACCTTGCCAAGCCCAAGGATCAATGGTTGACCAACACTGCTTGCTTCCTCTGACTAGACAATTGCATCTATATTTCCAATACTGACAATCTCTAACTTTGCATCCTCTAGTACAAACATGATCACATCCTTGCAAGCCATTTTGGCTAGAACAAGACATTAGAACTGGTCTGATGAGAATATTGTTAGAGTTGCTCCTCCCAGTCAGGTGATTCCAGTCAGGTGATGTCTCAGGTGACACACATGTGATGGTGGGATGGGAAAGTCTTAGATAATTTCCTGTCCTGTATATAAACCTTAGTTCTCTCTCTTGTACTTCTTATCCTCTCACAGTGTTCACCACTGTTAATCTACTTCTTTCTGGTGACTGTTAGGACTTCTCTGGAGTTCCCCTGCTTCACATTTCAACAAATATACTTGGCCCAACCTGAGGACTGTTGAAGTACGACGGCTTATCTGTAGGATCTAGAATGGTCCAGGGATAATGGCAGTGTATAAGGTGTAACTCGACAAGGGAATCAACCTTGTTGAGTCAAGACTATATATGAAACTACAGGCGCACAGACCGACTATACAGTTTATGATCGGAAATTCCTGCGATAAGAAAACACAAAATAAATCCAAAATAAAATGAAAATCGAATATAATGCCGAGGCTACCGAGATGCCCGAGATGCCCAAAACCGAACGGATTACCTCTTAACAAGGACCATGGTGAAGGACTGTTAGGAGATGGTAAATCGTCGTTTTCCCACTGTTGCTATTATTAGTTATCCTCCTTCTCACCATATGTCATACTTTATCATCTCGTTCCCATGTCGTCTATTTGTGTATGATGGACTATTATTGGATCAAATGTTCTCATCTACTATGTATGTTGTATATAAGTAGTACCTCAACAGGGTAGTTCCCTGTCAAGTTAGACCTTTATACAACGAGGTTAACACATCCACTCTGGACACTCAAATCCACTGGACAGCAGCAGTGCTACACTCTTACATTCTCACTTGTTGATTTCAACAAGGACTTCTGTAAGTTGTGTGTTAACTGTATGCAATCTAAGTTACAGTGCCACAGACCATACTGTACCCTCAAGCAGCTCCCCATTCCCTAACAACCCTGGAACTCTATCTCTCTCAACTTCATCAAAAAGCTTCCAAAATCATCTTCCTTCAACATTATCCTGGTCATTGTCAACTGACTCTCAAAACAAGCAATCTTCATTTCTACCTTTGATACCATCACCTCAACCAACCTCACCTGACTCTTCATCATTCATGTGTTCTCCAAGCATGACATTCCTTCCCATGTCACCTCCGACTGTGGTTCTGAATTTGTCTCTCATTTTTTCCATTTCCTTGAAAAAACACTCAACATACAACTGCACTTCACCTCCAATTATTACCCTGAAGGCAATGGACAGATGGAACTGTTGAATTACAACCGCGCATCTGTGAGTTCTGGATGACTGGGGACCAAAGTGATGTATAAGGTGCAACTCGACAAGGGGATCAACCCTTGTCAAGTCCAAACTATATAGTAAATACAATGGCGCACAGATCAACTATACAGTTACTGATAAGGTTTTCTCACGATATAAAAAACTAAAAGAAAAACAAATAGAAAAGATATTGAATAATAACACCGAGATGGCCGAGATCCCCAAAGTGCCCAAAACTGAACAGATTATCTCTTAACAGGAACGTACAAACCAAATGCTGGAGCAATACCTTTGGGTCTACTACAACTACCAGCAGGACAACTGGTCAGAGCTGTTACCACTAGCTGAGTTTGCTTACAACAATGTTCCTAGTGCTACTACTGGTGTCTCTCCATTCTTTGCTAATAAGAGTTACCATCCTAATCTTATGGTTCACCCCAAACAAGATATTGCCTCCAAAAGCACCCAACAATTCACTATCAATCTTAACAAGCTTCACACAATGCTCAAGTTGAAAATTGCCTCAGCCCAAGTACACTACAAGCAATTAGCCAACAGTCAAAGATTGTCAGCCCCTGACTTCCAGATTGGACAAAAGGTCTTTGTGAAGGCTCAGTTTTTCTGAACTACACAACTGTTCAAAAAGCTATCAGAGAAGTACCTTGGTCCTTATGAGATTATTGCTCAACCAGGTTCTCACTTGTTCACACTCTGACTCCCTGACTCCATGCATGCAGTTCATCCTGTCTTCCACATTTTTATGCTTGAGCCATCCCTTCCAAACCTGTTCCCTGACTGCTCCAAATTGCCTTCACCTCCAGTCAAAATTAATGACAAACTGGAGTATGAGATTGCTCAAATCATTGACTCCAAGATCAATCAATGTTGGCACTGTTTGCTTCTCTACAAGGTCATCTGGTTGGGCTGTTGGTATGAGTTTTGTCATCTTCCATCCCATTCTGGAGAGCAAGGCTGCACATGTTGAATTACGACCACGCGTCTGTGAGTTCTAGATGACCAGGGACCAAAGCGATGTATAAGGTGCAACTTGACAAGGTTGAACACCTTGTCAAGTCCAAACTATATAGTAAATACAGCGGCGCACAGACCAACTATACAGTTCTGATAAAGTTTTTCTCACAATATAAAAACTAAAGGAAAAACAAAATAAAAAGAATATTGAATAATGTCACCAAGATGGCTGAGATCCCCGATATGCCCGAAACTGAACAGATTACCTCTTAACAGCACATGTTATGGACCCAGGGACTCACGTCCTAGTTCCTGAGGGCCAGAACCTTCTCAGAGTTATCGCTGGACACACCTCCGATTACAGGCTCACGCCTCTTCCCCCTGTCTACGACTGTGCCGAGCTTAATGCAGTTCTACAACGAGCTATGCATGCGGCTCCCTACCGCCACATAATCAGAGACGGCAAAGTCCTTAGCACGTATCCAATGTGCTGGATGGCAGCCATTGAGAATGGATGGCGCCCCTATCCAGTCACGGATAATTGTACCACCTGGCGACATCCTTACATGTTCTATGATGAGCAAGAACTTCCTGGAGTTCTTGCTATGCTCATCGAGTCAGGAGAATATGGCCATCACTATCCATTGCAGCCTTGGCTGTTCGATGATGTGTCCGATGCTTCTTCTGACTCCTCAGAAGGTGTACCACTCCGTGCTATTGCCTCTTATTATCAAGAAATGTCCTCGGAGATGGTTCCCTACAATCTCTCGTCCTCACCCTCGTCCTCCTCGGCTTCCTCGTTCTCGTCCACAGCACCTACGCCTCAGGAGTCCTCCACGGGCTTCCCCACCTCGTCCGAACGATCTACTGTCTCAGAAAATGATGACTCGGAGTAGATAGAACGTTATAGTAGATCATGGACTACGATCTAGATACAGACTGACTCATCGAACGCTCTGTAGTGTACTAGTAGTTTCTCTCTCTCTCGATCGATGACTCGGACAGACGTTTATGACTCGTAGATACAATAGTATACAACGACCTAGGACTTGCATAAATAGGCGTAGATTACAGGATCAAAAACTCCAAGTTTTTGATTCTCTTCTGTTGTAACTTAACTGTTACCCATCTAATCCAAGATTGGTCGACCTTAACTTCTAATCCTCTGAAGTTAACGGACCCATAGCTGCAACGCTTTAACGCTATCGGTTGCTGATTATACTTTGGTATCGTCACTTCGCCAATTCACCTATTAGCAGGCTGGTTAAGGATCTTGGTCCTTAATTAGCTAGGCGCCTCCTAACTTAGGTCTAGGAGCCCGCTGAATCATAACAGTTTCTATTCACTACAGATCCCTGCACTCGTTACAACATTCTCAACAGTATGAACCCAGAACTTTCTTTAGCACCTGGGATGGTTGATTTGGCGTCCTTCCTTTCCTGGTCCTATACAAATGAACTTGTCAATGCCATGCTCAAAGCGCTTTGTTACCATAACGCTTTAACGTGTTGTACTGCGTTTGATGGTCTCCCTTCTGTGGAGCACCGGTTACTGCAGTCCTTTGGTTGTATCGATTTTCGTAAAGCCCACCAGATCCAAATGATACTATAGGGTCTGGAATACATTTCTTACCGTCTGTGCTGGGGGTGTGCTGACTTTTACCAGTATACTCATGGGACTCAGCTCTTCCGTATTCATTTCAAGAGAGCTTCAAGATAATCAAGTTCAAAAAGGTGAGAAGAATGTTCCAGCTACATTTAAATATCCTGATCAGTCTCAATAGACGATACAGCGATGGAAGGAATGCAAGATTACACAGACTTATCATCCCAGTTTTTGGTCCCGGCTCAAGTCTCTCTTTGTCAAGAAGTCTCAAGATATATTCATTTGTAAAATATACCGCTTGGGGCTATTGTAAACGTACACTCAGCCTCACAAAGATTCGTGTATAGCTGAGGTATCAAGCCACCCGATCATCTGTTTAAATATGATCGGGATGCCGACTCTGGATGACTATACAGTCCACTTCAGCTGTAGTGAACGGCATAGTCATCTGGAAGCAATATGTCTGTTTTGGTGAGGTATTTGAGAAAGATATCAAAAAAAAAGAAACATATCTGTTAAAAAAGGAATTTCCCTCCACCTCTCACATTTCTATCGCGTCTATTCCAACAAGAAGGTTAGATTAATTGAGTGTGTTTGGGCGCGCTTTCTTGGTGCTAAAATGGAGATACTGTGACTGTGAGCCAATGTGAGACAAGTCGATTCATTAGACCACGTTTGAAAGCAATGAGGATTTATTGTAACGTAGCGAGAACACAAACCGAGACTCAGTTGCCTCATACATCATACAGAAAGTAAGCATCATTTGCAAACATTCCATCATGAAGGACTGACACGGTGACGACTGAGTGTTTGCGGCCTATCCAGCTTGCATTCATTGGAGCGTCAATCTGTGCGCTCTGCTCCTTGAGGTGTGGACACTTCCTAAAAATAGGACTCTTCATGGTCAGATGACCAATTTCTTTCGATACTGTCGTACTTCGTTGCTCATAAAATCGCTCATAGATATCACAGGCTCGGGTGCATCCCATGTTAGCGCCGATACTCCCTTGCCCCTCCAAGTAACATCTGGGCCTTTTTCCGATTCCCTATATTCTCAACGCTATGAACCCAGAGCTTATTTTGGCGCCTGATGTGGTTGATTGGGACGGGGTGCACACAAGTCATGTCCGAGGGTAACGAGCATAACATATGATAGTAATCTAGGAAATATTCACGTGGGACAATTTCGAATGTACAAATGAGAACAGGATGAGAGATGAAAGTGTACGATTGGTGGTCATGTCTGGGTGAGCGGAAACACTGGTGCTCTAGAACCTGCGGGAGCCGGCCCATCGTCCCCACAAAGTCCGTGTCTACAAATATTTTGTCAGCTGAAACCCCGGAATGAACGGGAAAAAGCAGACTTAACATACTGGTGGTACACTTGGCTACCTGCTACTGCTGCTGTTCCGTCGGCCATGAATCAAAATCCTCGTCCCGATAAACCTTATTTCCTCCAGCCCAATTCGCTGCGATGAATTCTTGATAATATACGTCCTCAAAATTGATTTCCCAATACCAGAAAAGTGACCCAGGCTCCTGCCCCAGGCGATACAGCCCTGATATAAACTTCTCGTGAGACCTCGTTGGTATAAATGACATAAACCAGGAGGTCATATTAGGATAGTAAGGTTGTATGACTCTACATTCTGTTACAATATCACCGTCATGACATCATCACACGAGGATCACATATGTAGTACACGAGTTCTCTCTCCTGTTTTGAACCCTGTTTTATCTCTTCTTACAAGTTTCACATACACGAGCACCCGAGCCTTTACACACGAGTTTCACTAGTATTTATAGAGTACTTACTTCGATAGTAGTCTCTAACTTTGGATTGTAGTCCCCTCTTCTCTCTTATACATTTCTTTACTCACTCCTAACTCTTGTCTCTTAAACTGAGAAGACACGTGACTCTAGTTATAGTTGAGAACCATATTGGAATAAGTCTGTATAGACGCCGATACGCGCTACTTGCTATACCACTGCGAGTCATACGACCTTTGGTCGTAACACATTCCGTCCACCGGTTGATGAACTTGGAAAATTTCGATCAGGAAGTGACGTGCATATTCGGGGATATCCTTCTCACCGCTTTGAAATCAGCAACATCAAAAAAAGCCTGAAATTCCTTTCCAGAAGTGCGGAAGAGCCAAGTCTCATGGGTAACTTTAGAATGGCCACGACAATCCCAGCATACGAGATCCAGAAAGCCACTATGTCCTGCAAAAAGCCTTTCCCGGTTCTCTTGGGCCTTGCGAAAATCCGCGCGACCAAAACGCTGAAGCAATTGACGGTCTATGCTCCGGAGACGACCAAAATTAAAACAGGTATCAAAGGCCCAATGGTAAGTCCGTGATTTGAGCATAGAATTGGCGAGTTCATTTGCATATGGCCTAGCAAGGGAGAATGCCGAATTAGGTACACCGGGCGCTAAAATGAGGTCTAGGTTCATGGCAGTGAGGTTGTAGACGTAAAATTAGAAAAAAGGGTTTGTGCTCACCCGATCCTTGCAAAAGATAACTTTCCTCATATTTGAGCACAACCTTGAGACAATGATTGTAGTAAGCGTTGAGCCTGTGTGGATGCCAGACACAAAAGAGGCTGGACCGCGCTGGATCCTCGAGAAAATCGCAGAACGACTTGTGGTAGAAGTAGGCAAAACCGCCGAGTCGGTGAAGCACATGGAAACTCAGCTCCTTGGCGGCAGCCGGGTTTGCGTGATGGAATGGACGATTGATGTCCCCAAACTGAGTGAAGTCGAGGGAGTCAGTCTGATCTTGGAGATGGAGCACAGCCGTCAGGTGATTGCAGATCGCCCGGAACTCGATTTCGGATAGCGACAGCATGTTACTCAATAGTATCACACTGGTATGATGATCTCCACCGGCATACGAACCATTGCCACACAATAGCCTACACAGGAGGAGAACAATCGGGAGCGCATCAGAGGGGATACGTCGCATGATCAACATATAAAAGTCGTCGAGTTCTGTCAACGGTGCATTAGGGGCGCGGTTAGAGATGTTAGCACAGATTGCTCGTAATGCTTCCTCTGGGGATCCAGCCCGTGTCACAGCACGAAGAGCCGTCCCTGCATAGATGAATAGCCCGTTTGATGCGCTCACTAGTGTCCGTATGTCGCTGTCAGAGGGCCACTGAGAGTCCGTGGCAATGTTACGGCTTCGAAGGATGTTCTTGAATCCGTCGCGGAGGTAGAGTTCTATCTCTGCATTGGTGCCACTCGAGATGGGTAACAACATCGTGCGAGTTACTTGAGCGACTTCTGGGAGCGTGAAAGTGGCCTGAATCTGGGAATAGGGACGGCTGAAGAATGCCCAGCAAAAAGGAGTGGTATCATCGCAGCTGTTGCTCGCAATAATCTCGATAATCTTGCACTGAGCGTCGGGGCTGCTGCACTCATCGAGTCCATCAATAATAATAGCGATCCTCTTCCCTATACCCTTCCCAGCCGCCTCTAGTTCTTGTAATGGCCCAACGATGAGCTCCCGAAATTGTGTTTCCATTGTCTTGTCAAGGATTGCTTTATGACGGCGGATCCTCCGATCGACGATGTCCTGGTAATCAGGAAATTTGATGGAAAGTTGATAAGCGATAGTTGGGATGAATTCGGAAGCTTTGTCCCGTCCGTTGGGCGAAAAAAAGAACGTGGCGCCAAGTTTCCCGAGCTTCTCGAGCCTTTCGGCGCACGTCTGGGCTATGGCAGACTTGCCAACCCCAGCTGGCCCGTTCATCCATACAAGTGGTAGGGGGTCGTCAGTGCCTACAGAGGGAACGGCCCAGTAGACAAGGTGTTTAATGTATTGTTCACGTGTTCCAGGATGGCAGCGAGGGGCATAATCACGGGCGGAGGAGTCGTGAGCCGCCTCGCGGTTAGTGGCCTCCAGAAGGATGTCAATACCTATACAAATCGAACTTTAGCTAAATTCATGTGGTGTTGCATTATGCCACCGCACCACTCTGACCATCCGAGAAATTATTGTTGGTCGATTGGTCCGTAAGACTACTGCCTGTGATAATGGTATTCTGGGAGCCTGCGAGAAAGGGCATGGTGGTGTCAGTCGTCGCGGTCGATGGCTTTACTAAACTCGATAGTGGGCTGTCAGTTGTCAGACTTCACCTCAAGCCCGTGACTTACTAGTGGTCGGATTGACTAATTAAACACAATGTCCTGGGGAAAGAGAGAGTGAGGGTGCGAGTCGAAGCTTGGTGCCGAATCTTGACCTACAGGGATACTTGTCTATGGATATACTCAACTCACTCTGACAGCCTGAGAGCACTTTTTGGGCTGCGTGTGAGGGGTTCTTGTGAATAGGGATAAGATGAAGTCTATTTTCGATACAATGACCTTGGAAGTTGGTGGTGCGTTGCAAAATAGACCTGCTGATCGGTGGTTATCGGGGGATGTTGGAAGTATAGATGGGTACGTGCGAAGGGCGCAGGTTCTATGAAATGTTCTGATAGCTGTATGCCAAAAATGAGTGTTGTTTCAGTGATGAGATTGAACCAGCTTCTGAAATACTGTCGGATTGGACTATGAATATATTCCCGCAGCTGAGATTTCGATAGCTTTGGTCGAGCAGGCTCGTTTATTAAATGGTCTTTTTTAAAAACAATGGTAAGATAAAGTGGGCCCACCAGTACGTGAGATACTGGAGTTGATGGCGAGCGGGCTGAGTATACTGGAAAAGATAGAAAGATGTGGAAGCCGAGGGGGAGTTCAGCGGCTATCAATAATTATACTCTCAAAATAGCCCAGCTCACCCACTGTCGCCTCCCTCACTGAGCCAACTCTACCAAGAATGGTTAGACCGCTTGCATTTATACACCCCTGATGCTGCGCCCATGTGATGGTCGCCCCGTATCACCGCGCGGAAAGCTTGCAGTGCAAGAAGGAGATCCAAGCCTCGACTCCAAGCAAACTTCTAGTAAGGTTAACATTTTTCAACGCTGCCGGATGGAGTTTTCGTGATGTTTTGGTTACCTGAGCCGTTGAGACCAGAACGTGACTAGGGATGAACTGAGAATGCTAACTGAGGTTGTTAAGAGAACTTGGTAGAGCTTGCTAGTAAGCAGGAGTAGTTGGAGGGGGTAAAGGTGTATTATGCGCATAGTGGAATATAACCTTTCATGTATCATAATTATACACAGTCACTTTGGGACAGACTAAATGTCCTGTGTCGTCTCTGGATATCTCCCTTTCTGGATCTTGGTCACACATTGACCGGACTTAGGGGCCTTCTCCTTGCACCGACCAAGCTCGGATACATATACTATCCACCATATGATCATCAGATATCACCAGAATTAGGATGTGGGTATATTTTCAGCGGTGTTATAGGATGCAGTAGTCAAGTGCACATCTCTGAGCTTCATCGTTGTCCGAGTCTAAGAACTATATCAAGTCCAAAATGAGAAAGCCTCTGCTAGTCTCGGTCAAAAAAACATATGACCTGTAGCTCCGTCAAAAGCCAGTACATCCTTTGGTTGAACATCTAGAGAACCAGACATTATTGGGTACTCCCGATATGACACGCGTGGTATCGAAAGGTGTGCCAAATCCATACGTCGCCAGGTCAAATACGGGCTCGGAGTATACTTGCCGAAAGATAACACGCTGTGGGCCCAAAAAATGTCTTCTCTGGTATCATGGCATCAGGCACTACCTTTTCAGCGTCCTCCACGAGCAGTGTGAGACCTGCATCATTCTTGGTAACGATCCTTCTGATATTCTTCCCTATAGATGGGCACCAGATGTGTCTGACTCGTTCCGATGAAAGGAGACGATAAGTGACCGGGGTTCTGACGAAGAACAATGTGATGAATCAACGGCAAGTCTCACAATACCCAGCTTCTGTGAATGCCAATATAGGCGTACTTCCCCTACATCATCTCCTTCGCCCATGTCTTGCATGAGATAAAGGGCAAAATGTTTCTCAGAAGGGGCACTTGTATCTCGCATGGCTTGACAGAAATTCTCCAAAATAGTAAACAAATAGGTTACAACAAATGGTGTTTTCAGGACCTTGTTCTCTCTATTATGGTCAATAGAGCCGCGTCTTTTCTGTGGTAGAGTTAGCCTCGGCATGAGGTAATTTGGTGTTATATGCTGGGGGCCTGCATTCTCAAAGCATGGGTTGCTACACGAAAGGGAGATAATAAACTTCCTTTATCAATGGTACAAGACTGTCCGGTTGGTCTCTCATGAGGAGAATTGTTGAATAGAGGCTGAAGCTCAGGCTTTTTTTGATTCAAATCCGTCATGAATGCTCGCGAACCGGAAAAAACCATCGTCCACCAGGAAGGAGTAGAGCCCTCTTAGCATCAGTTGATGTAAACTCAACAACCCAAGAATAGAAACAAAGTGGGCCAGAAGAATCTAAGGAAGCTCTAACGAAGGCCGCACAGGGTCCATCGCATTAATCCCTCATCGGAGGAATCATTGAGTCGGGTCATTGCTACCAAATTTGACTGAAGACCACTGGATAGCGTATTCCGGAGATGCCGCGAGTTTGTTTCATTGTGTATTTGCTTGTGGGTCTCGTATATGTCAAAAGAACTGGTCTAAAGAGGGTCTGCAATGAACGCAGGGGATGTGCCGACATAGCCCCAACGGCATTTCTTCTCTTCGGTGAGCCACGCTGTGCACCATATCACCTACCGTTCTGATTATCATCATGCATATATAGAAGACCCGGACCCTCGACCCCGAGAGAACAACCCAAACGGCAGAGGACAATCGCGAGGGATTGCCCAAGGAGAAAATGTCACATACAAAAGCTAGATGACAGAAGTACATAAATATACATCCTTGTGTATATATAATAAAGTTGGACAATAGGCATGAGCAGGACAGGATGTTCGTAGAATGAATGCAGGCGTAGGAATGCGCATGTCCCAATCCCAATATGCCGATTAGTATTACAACCTTTTGTTTTGTTTGTGTTTAGAGCTTGGTCTCGACGCCGCGAGCAGCGAGCTTCTTCTGCAACTTGGCCTGTATAACGAGCCAAAGGTCAGTTGTTGACCTGGGAAACGGAAAGTGAACAACTTACGTTGACAGCATCCATATATGCGTCCGTAATGACCCAATGCTCCCTCTTCATATCCTTCCCATGAATCGCAATGGCAAGGTCCTTGGTCATAATCCCATCCTTATCAATCACCTCCACACACGCCTTCTCCAAATCCTGACAGAACCGCTTCAACGGTTCATTCTTATCAAGCTTCGCACGATGCAACAAGCCTCTCGTCCACGCGAAAATCGATGCGACAGGGTTCGTGGACGTCTCGTTACCCTTTTGGTATTCACGGTAATGACGAGTGACTGTTCCATGTGCAGCTTCGGATTCGATGATTT
>QFDT01001583.1:0-22659 GCA_003315915.1 Macrolepiota dolichaula
ATGTTTGTGGAGCAGGTACAATCATACGTAATCTTCTGGACCAGAAATAAGCTTCATTTTCGCACCTTACCTAAAATACGGAGCACGGCGAGAAGCTGTGGGGATTAGACGTCACCTCAGGAGCCTTCTCTATGATCATATCCATGTTCCAGTCGATAGAGATGATTGAGGTCAATGTTCGGTTACAAGCACAAAAAAAAAAAAGAATATAGGTAAGCTTTATCAAGGTGTTCGTATTCTATTTTTTTCTTGAGGGCCACTGATGAACTGGGAAAGCGTGATAGGAAGCTTCGACTACCATACGTATTTCAGGGACCATTGTTGATGTGCTCACACGAGTTATGATGATAGCCACAAATTTAAGGAGGAATAACCTGAGGAGACATGACAAGCTGCTGGCTTGGTGAATTACCCTGAGAAACAACATGGGTTGATAACCTGGGTATACTAGAGTTTGCTTGTACTTCGTATAGAAATATAGAGTCTAATCATGAGTCTACACACCGGCACGTGGGACGGGCGGCTGCCCAGGATGAAGTTGCATCGACCCTCCACGAAGAAGCCTACTGGTAAGTACGCGTAGGTACGTTATGCTATCCTGGGCGACTTGCTCACTCAACAAGGCGCATCTGTACACAAGGCTCAGAGAGATATGCCAAAGAGTCTATTAATGTGTTGTAGGTGGAAGTATAGCAATGTCAACTCATTGATCATGAGAAGACCCCGAAGTAGCGTGTGTCGCTAAATCTGGCGTAGCCATATTCCTAAAGATATGTTCCTTCAAGGACCTCCATGCTCCCCCTACAGTCTATAATGGACAATGTCCGGTCTCTATCGATCTCGGCTTGACTCTCTAGGCGGCACGACCTATCATGGCCTGATACAACACCAAGCACAAGGACGATGCGTATCATTCCCATTGCACACCTTGACCTCTATTCTCAAAACCCATTAATCGATAGCCGAAATAGTTATGTATGATCCATCAGTCTTCTGAGCTACAATGATCCTTGGCGCTAATATAATTAAACATCGCTCCCCCCTAATATCCACTACTCCACAGTGTATAAACAGTTAAAATGAACCCTTTCGTGATTTGGATAGTGGCGCCCCTTCCTTACGATGGCCCACATTCATACCAATGACCCTTTGAACGTGGATGAGAAGCACGACGAGAAATCCGAAACCAACGAGGTTACCACTTACGATGCCGTCGATGACGCTCATGCTGGCTTACTATTCCCTACCGATGAGGAGCGAGTAACATTGCGCCGCGTTGCTGATACGCTTCCTTGGAATGCCTACCGTAGGTCCTGTGTAGCCTCACATACTCTCTCTCCAATTCTCACTTCCGCTTCATAGTCATTGCTTTCGTAGAGCTTGCTGAAAGATTCTCGGTGAGCCCAATTACTTGATATTTTGTTTCTCCAGAATAACCCTAATTGTGAAATTTACTAGTTTTACGGGTCTCAGGTGGTCTTCGTACGTATGAATCAAACAGAACCCGACACCCAGCGCTGATCGAACCATAATAGCAAAATTTCATCCAGCAACCACTTCCTCCGGGTTCGCACACAGGCTCGGCCAAAAATGGGCAACCTGGGGCTCTTGGTATGGGCCAACAGACAGCAACCGGCCTCAATACGTTTTACCAGTTCTGGTATATCTTCCATAACGAGCACATGTAATGATGCTGATTTTTTGTGCTTTCCAGGTGTTATGTTACTCCCCTTCTTGGGGCCTACATGGCCGATACGCGCTTGGGGAGATTCAACGCGGTTTGCGTCGGAATAGGCATCGCGCTCCTTGGACACATCATCTTGATCATCTCTTCCGTTCCAGGGGTTATCGAGCAGAAAAGCGCACTGGGTGCGTTTGTTATTGGCATGATTGTTACAGGCTTAGGTGTGTTGTTAAAATCGCCCTTTGTTCTGATTCGAAAGACTGACATAATTGAATAGGAACCGGTTTCTTCAAATCGAATATATCTCCCTTGATTGCTGAACAGTACAAACGAACGAAGATATTCGTGATCACGACCAAGTCAGGTGAAAGGGTTATCGTTGACCCGTCATTAACGATTTCTCGGATGTATATGGTGAATTCGCTAGTTTGATTGTCTCCGAGCACCGACTTACGTGTTTATATAGTATTTCTATCTTTTCATCAACATAGGGTCGATTACTGGCCAGGTTTCAATGACCAACGCTGAGAAAGTATGCAGTCTCTCCCATAATGAATCGTGAAGAAATTGGTTAAACGGAATTTATAGTTCGTTGGCTTCTGGCTGGCATACACCATGCCCACCATTGTCTTCCTCTTGTGCCCGATCGTACTCTTCTACGGGCGCAATCGATACGTGCGGACACCACCTGCTGGCTCTGTGTTCTCCACAGCCTTGAAACTATGGACCTACGCTGCCCGAGGCCGATGGAGCCTCAACCCCATGAGGACATGGCGGAATCTTCGATCTGACGATTTCTGGGAAAATGCAAAGCCTAGTAGAATTGACAGGAAGGACAGACCCAAATGGATGACGTTCGACGACCAATGGGTTGACGAAGTGCGAAGAGGGTTCAAAGCCTGTGCTGTGTTCTGCTGGTTCCCAGTATACTGTGAGTTCTCGATAATAAGATTTACGTCCACGACTAACGAATACGCTCTGCCTTGTATCTAGGGCTCACCTATAATCAAATTAATGCCAACCTATTGTCACAAGCTGCTACGATGTCAACTCACGGTCTCCCCAATGATATCTTATCCAACCTGGACCCGCTGGCCATCGTCATCTTCATCCCTATCTGTGACCTACTTGTAAGCATTCAAAGATACCTTTGTCAAAACCTGACTCATTCACCACCTCTGTTCAAGATATATCCCGCACTACGGAGGGCTGGCTTGAGCTTCACCGCTCTGAAGAAGATCGAGCTGGGCTTTGTGACCGGTAATTCTTACTCCATTTTTTTTGTTAGAATGTCCCTGATAAGTTGTAGGTGCAATGGCTATGATATGGGCTGCTGGTTTGTCCCCAGATTCACTGCATTTCCTCAGAATACTGACCCTTCGCGTTACCAGTCGTGCAGCACTATATCTACAAGGCAAGTACTTTTCGCCTACCACCACCCCAAGATGCTAACCATTACCACAGACAAACCCATGCCACTACTCAGCTGCGACATGTACAGATGCGGACGGCAATTCACTGGTGTCGCCCCTAAACGTTTGGATACAATCTGGATCGTAAGTACACCCGGGCCTTTTCTTTCAAAACTGACGTCAAATACCCATCCACCTCCCAGATACGTCCTGATCGCGCTGAGCGAAATCTTCGCTTCTATCACGGGTTTGGAGTATGCATTCACTAAGGCTCCAAAGAATATGCGGTCTTTGGTCATGGCTGTCTTCTTGTTCACATCTGCGCTTGCATCTGCCTTGGGTGAGGCTTTCGTTGGTAAGTCTCGTCTCCGCAAGCAGTGCCGGCTATGGAGGCTAATGACAATAATTCGATACACAGCCTTATCCACCGACCCGTTACTAGTCTGGAATTACGGAGTTATGGGTGTCCTTGCAGCCATTGCAGGAGTCCTCTTCTGGCTCTCCGTCCGGAAATTGGACAAGGACGAGGATAAACTCAACAACCTAAGCGAAGGACACTTTGGGACTACAGACGAGAAAGAGTGATAATACCCCATAGGTTCATCGGACTCTATAAGTCCGTGGAGGGAATACGAATCGATTAGTGCTAAATATAAGAATTGCCGAGGCTCGGTATATTGTGACACTCGTCAGGTGTCTTGCGTTTTCATGCCAAGGAGTAGCTTCAGGTTTCTGGTTCCCAGGTTTAAAAAAGGATTACTCCTTGGCGTAATGTGTCAGATAACGAAAGGTGGGGGTTGAAGCTGGAAGCAAGAGCCGGGCGCGTTCATTTTTAGACCATCTGCCATGGGGAGCTTCGTGTGGAGCTGGGGATGTGTTCTCAATTGAATGTACTGCGGAAGCCAATAATAAGAGGACTCTCCAAACTGATCGTGCCTTTAAAGTCACAAGGTCTGCGTTTTTTTTTCATCTGACGGAAATGTAGAAGTTGCCGAAATATCGGGACCCATGAAGGTGGGGATGATTATCACCATCAGAGGTATTCTTAAACATGGGATCATTGGAAATGATATCTGTATGCTGGACCCGGCATTCATGGCATGAACAATCCGGCATCTCAAGGGCGTTGCTGATGTGATTGATTGAAGGAATGCAGAGTTGCATTCATAGTTGTATCGAGCTGAAGAAACTAAGTGGGGATTGAAGAGTAATCTTAGGACTAGGAAAACGCCTAGAGAGCTGATCCTTGTACTTGGAAGCGCAAACCCGCAACATTGGTGTGAGAGCCGCATCGTACATGGGTGTCAAAACTGGGAGAATCGATACCCGCAAATTACCACGCGTCACATGGGAACGAATAACGAAAACGGGTGCCTGAAGAAATTGTCCAAGCACTACTTTCACTCTATTCATGGATCCGTAGAAAAAGAATGAAGCGGGAAATCCTCAAGCTGTTTGGAATGCTTGAGTGGCCGTGAGTACTTTCGGCCTCGTACAGAGTTCCTCAACCAGGCTCGTGCAGTTTCATGGGAAGAGACATCGATGGGAATCCAGAGGTTTGCTCCGATTCTCCCCCATTCGACGCTGGACTCAGAATCTGGAAAGCACCCAGTAAGATTTCGGCGATCGATATCGCAATGGGACTCACGTGGAAGAGTAATTGTTTGTAGTGATGGACAAGCCACTCCCCACTCCGTGACAATCGATAACTCTTGATCAAGGTCACAAGCAACCTTGGTTGGGGACCATTGCACTTGACGCGTTATCTTCAAGTTCTGGAGTCTGCGGAATCGTCTTAAGTGGTGCGTAACGCTGTCTCGAAAATCCTACACAGGTTGATAAGTGATAAGACACTTTTGTAGAGGATTTGAATGAGATGCCCACCTGCGAAAGTGGCGCATCTACCACTACGACATTGATGATTCGCAGCACGTATATATCTGAAAGGTAGGCAGAGATATGGCCAATCAAGTCTACGTTCCAACCTCTTCGGCGACATGTGAGGACGTTCAAGGAATGCGACGATGCGTGTGCAAGGGCTGTTATCGGACCCTGGCACTCTTTCACGGCGTCCCAGATGAGATAAGCCGTCCGTAACGACAAGGGATAGTCTGGCGCTAAAGTCGACATGTACGCACTATTTCCAACGTAGTGACGGAGATTGAGAAGCGCTGGCTTTCGAGGAGTCAATCCGTGGTAGAAATCATGGCTCCCGTCAGAGTTGAAGTGCTCATGGTGTGACACTTCGAGATACGCAAGTTTTGGATGACGTTCAATGAAATTCAGGAGTGGAAGTGTTAGGGGAAGGTAGGTTTCGAAGTGTCGGAGGGAGGGGAACCAGAGAGGTGTTGTCGCGACGGAAAAGATGGTATGATAGATATGTAGATCGGAAACGAGGAGTCGGAAATCCTGTAGATGTAGGAGATTCAAAAGCGCGTTCTTCAGAATTCGGTAGAAGGCAGCGAAATATGTAGTATTAGGTGACACCGTTTGCCTGCACAAGATCAGCATTCTATAGGCGCTACGGACGAAGGAGATCGAACCACTCACGCATAGTGAATCGAGAGGTATTTGACACAAATGGCGGCTGTTAAATTCGAAGATAAGGTAGCACATAGCTGAATCAATGAAGAAGAAGAATCCAAAGAAATATTAGCATACAAAGAACGTGTAGCTAAAGAACGAAAGAGGCGAGAAGTCCTGCAAAAAGAGAGTTGTACCGATCTTGGAGAAAGCCGGATGATTTCATCAACAATCTCCAGGGGTATGGCTAGATGAACCATGATTTATGAAGCGGCATGGATTGACATGAAGAAGAGTTAATGATGCACGGGAAGCGAGTGATATCCTAAGAAATCGGTATTGGGTTGAAGGGCACAATCGAATGCCGTCGAGTGTCACCTAGCAAGCCAATGTGAATAGGGGTAGCCAGGGTAGTTGAAGTTATCCAGGTTGATTCCGAAATGTTGAAATGGATGGGGGCGCCCGCGAAATATGAGCCCACTGGACAAAAGAACTAGGCCTCGGCCGGAGTGAGTGGGAGAAGAGAGTGGATATCCCCTTCGAGGGCTGGAGCATCGAGAGTCACGACACCGTGTCTTCACTTTAGAAGATGTTGGGATCAGGCAGGGTTAACAAGCCACCTAACCTTGATAGTCTGCCTTGCTTGACGACTTTTCCAGAGAAGGGGAGTACCATATGGGACTCAGAGCCTCGACCAATCAACGTTAGTCATTTATTACGAGATGGGCGTCGTCAGAAGCAACCGCTGCCAAACTCCGAGAATAATGAAACTCCTGAATGGAAGAAGACAAGAGACATACGCTTGAACACAAACCAACAAGTGAATTGGTCAAGGCCTGATCAGCGGCTAGAACCATTACCTCCGGGGTATTTCTCACAGTACCCATGTGACCATGCCAGGTTCACTTGTCGCCGACAAAAATTGGAAAGCAGAAAAGCCATTTTATCAAAAACAGTCAGAGTCCATGATAAGTACAGCTTATATATAAGAGCATCAATAATGAGCGGTCTAGTTGACGAAGATGATTCCCAGCATCCCCGAAGGTATCGTATAGGTCAGCGTCACGGTTTGCCGATGCCGAAACCAGTCGGGACCTGAACACATAAGCGCTGGACCTCAATTAATCACAGCCGATCGTGTGCGTAAGTCAAACACATCGTTCCCGCCATGTACCCTGACTAATCATACTATCCGACCACCTTTATGCTTAACGACAACATTCTTCGACAAGTAGTCTTAGCTACTCTCATCGGCACCATCGCCTTCTACGCTATCTCTTTCGCTATGCCCTCACTCTCGCTTGTCCGCAAAGCTAACGCAGCTTTCAAGCCAAGATACACACCCACCGCTGTATTTGTGGGTGGAACCTCTGGCATCGGACGAGGCATGGTCGAGGTGTTTGGACAACTTACAGAAGGGAAATCCGATATAGTCATTGTTGGACGCAACCGGGATGCAGCGGAGAGCATCTTCTCCGGTCTTCCTCACCCCACTGACCAGACGTATAAGCGTGACTTCATCCAATGCGATGTCACCCGGATGAAAAATGTTCAAGCAGCAACAATGGATATTCTTGCAAGGTACCCTAAGGTCAACTTCTTGGTCCTGTCGACCGGTATCATGACGATGAAGGGACGAGACGAGACGGAAGAGGGGTTGGATACCAAACTTGCGGTCCATTACTATTCACGGTGGAAATTTATCAAGGATTTACTTCCTTTGCTGAACAAAGCAAGTCAAGACGAAGAGGACGCAAAGGTCTTCTCCGTTCTTGCTCCAGGCAAAGGTGGAGATATCGATTTGGGTGACCTTGGCCTCAAGAAGACCTTCTCTGTCTCCAACGCCGCTTTACAGGCTCCTACGTACAATGATTTAATGTTGGAGGTGCGTTCGTAATGTTGTTCCATGTGGTATTTTCTAAGCTAAATATATTCACAGGCTTTCCACGATTCAAATCCCAATATCACTTTCATCCATGGTTATCCTGGCGTTGTTCGCACATCTCTTTTAGAGAAGTCTGACTCGAAACTCCTCAATCTTCTGCACCCTCTCGTGGGCACACTCATGTATCCTGTGACTGTTTCGCCCGTTGAATGTGGAGAGTACATGTGGCACGCGGTATTCAACAGTACCAAAGGAGTGTTCAGGACGGGGTCAAAGGGTGAAGACCTGGGAAAGAAACGTTACTTTGGTAGCGAAGAAGCGAAGAAGAAATTGTGGGAACATACCGTCGAGGCGACCGCTGTGAACTCATAGTTAGAATGTTCGGTTTGGGACGTGGTTAGACAAACCCTATTCCATGTTCGTAGTATATCATGCATGTAGATCTAACCATAGTATTTTAATCGGGACACATTGCTGCGATACTATTTGAGCATGAGCTGACGTCGTCATCATGCCGAGGCGCTAGTCGATACATGATTTGATACGCGTCGGGTCAACGGAGGACACGTTTTGTTTGATCCGTTGATAAGACGCGTCGCTCCGGCTGCTTGCCCCTTGCGTCAGCGGCCGGCTTCCTCAATCCAACACAGGTATTATAACGCTTATAATGGTCTCTATTCTTGGTTCCCTCAACTCAGAATGCAGTCGTGCAAACCAATCCTCAAAACCCTCTCTCTCTACGTCGCTCTGCCTGTTGCCGCCATGGTCGCCATAGGTCTTACGAAATCTCGTACTCAGCCGATCCACTATTCCCCAAATCACACTCCAACAGCCGTTTTCGTTGGTGGGACTTCAGGAATTGGTCGTGGGATGGTAGACGCCTTGGGGAAATACACTGATGGCAATACTAATATTGTCATTATCGGGCGCAACCGAGCTGCGGCGGAGGAAATTCTAGCTCAACTACCAAAGTCTGCTAATCCTCAAGTCAAGCATGAATTCATTCAATGCGATGTTACTCGGATAAAGAATGTTCACGCTGCGACGCAAATACTTCTCTCTCGCCATCCAAAAATCAACTTTTTGATCCTTACGGCTGGAGTGATGACAACGAAGGGGAGAGATGAAACAGAGGAGGGTCTTGATACAAAGCTCGCCGCTCACTATTACTCGAGATGGACGTTCATCAATGAATTACTCCCTGCTCTTAGAAAAGCAAGCAATGATAAAGAGGATGCGAAGGTTATTTCGGTGTTCAGTGCCGGGTCTGGGAGAGGGGAAATCGACATGGATGACCTTGGTTTGAAGAAGGATTTCTCGCTCTCTCGAGCTGCGTCCAACTCCGCGACGTATAACGATTTGATGGTTGATGTACGCTCAAATTCCTCTGTTATTGATCCGGTTGCTTGAGCTTACGCGCACGTTAGGAATTCGCCTCACGTAACCCAGAACTTACCTTCATTCACGCCGCTCCTGGTGCAGTCCGTACCAATCTCCTTGCTTCCTCGGACTCAAAGTCCCTCCGAATTGCGGGACCTATCCTCAACACGTTACTTTATGGTTTCACGGTTTCTCCTCAGGAGTGTGCGAATAATATGTGGGCGGGGGTGTTTAATTATACGAGAGGAGCGTATCAGCTGTCGTCCTCTGGTAAGGATCTAAGGGCCAAGGCGTTCCATGGGACTTTGGAACAGCGACGTTTATTGTGGGAGCATACCGTCGAAGCTACCGCCTTGGTGGATTCATGAAATACAAATACTTGTTTTGGTTCTCTCTCCGTTCCTCGGCTTGCGACTCCCTCGGCTTCGGTATTCTTTAGTTCCATCTTTATGTATTTTGTACGTCCCTGATCTGCCTCTGTAAAGTAGCGCTCTTGAGCCGATTAGGGTAGATTGTATGTGCGTAAAGCAATTCAAAACACTGTTCGGCTCCCTGCATCAGCGCACATTTTTAAACCAACATGGAGTGTGTGTGTACGCCACGGACCACCTTTTGTCCACCCCCCCAACCATGAAAAGCATCCTCAAGGCTTACGCGTTATTGTCAGTTCTTTTAGCGCCGGGCGTCGTGCAGGCTCAATCTTCCTCCTCTGGCTCCTTGACACCGAGGGAGGTCTATCATGGGGGCTATAACGACACGACCAAGGTTGGTCTGCGCATTGCTAATGGTGGTGCTGGGCAGTCTGGCTTGATCGGTGCTTGGGCAAACTCGTTCATCAATTATATGGTTGAGCGTAAGAGTCATGAGCCGTTCACGGTGCGTCCCGTTTTCTCTTCGCGTTGGTTTGTTTCAGATATTGATAGGGCGCGTTTAGGTGGAGTGGTATTTGGGTGATACTACTGAGAGTATTGGTTTCCTGCAAAACAAGCAGGTCGATGTGGCTGTTACCTACAATGAGGCTGCTGAGAGCCAGGTGAATGATGCTGGCCTCCTGTCTGCGTGGCTTTATGGGTTCCGCGTGAGTTTTGAGATTATTATGACGCTTCGTCCGGCACTCATGCTGCTACGAATAGGACCACTTCTATTTCGTCGGTCCGCCCAGCAATCCCGCCCAACTGAACACAAATGACACGATCCTTATGATGGCGAGGAAGATTGTGCAAACCGGAAATGAACAGGTGGTGGTACGTTTTTCAAGCTTCCTTTCGTAGACATGTCACACCGGTTTAACGCTCGCGCCTCATGGCCTTTCATTAGATTCCCCCCACGACCGGGCTTTCCACGCGTTTCCTGTCCCGATTCGATAAGAGTGCTACGAATATCAAGGAGAGCGAGGTCTTCATCAAGATTGGTCAGGTGTGTTGATCTTTTTCTATTGTTGTTACGGCAGATTGACAGCTGATATGTTTTCCAGGTTCCCTGGGCGTATGCGTACTCCAAATGGTACCACCAATACCCTCGTTTCCCACTCCAGGCTCTCGAGGCCGCTTCCCTCCTCGGTGAATATACTTTGACGGATCGCGGGACTTGGTTGTCGAGCACATCAGACGTTCAATCAAGGCTGACGATCTACAAGGCGGGTACGGACAACGAGACGGACTTGTTATTGAATCCAGCGCATGTCCTGGTTGCAAAAACGGAAAATCTGTTGGATGCCGAGCTTGGCAAGGCCTTTGCGGACTGGGTTGGATTGTATGATCCACAGAATAGCGATGGTGGCCAGTATGTGGTGGAGAAGTTTACTGGTAATGCGCAGACCAAAGAGCCCTTGTACACTCGCGCCCCGGAGGATTGGAAACCATCCCCGTCTGCGTAGCTTGAGCACATTCCCATAGTTAGAGCACTTTAATCCTTAGTACGAAGATTCTTAATTCATGACAATTGACTGATAATGGAGAAGGGGACGCAAATGTGATGGCTTTGGACTGAGCACAGGCGCGTAGATCACGGGACCGTGATTAATGGGAAGCTCCGCGTGAGAGGCTTTTGTCGACAATGACCACTACGTTCTCCAGCGCTCAAATGCGCGATCGCGACAAGCTACTCGAGGAAAAACACAAGAAAGAACTCGAGGCTGTTGAACGAAAAGTGGAAAGGCTAAGGCGAGTCTGTGACAATGCCGAAAAGGAAATATTCGACTTCAGGAACCGAGGAAACCAGCTCGCACAATCTCTTGGTTTCTTTGACATTGGCGAAGCACAGCGAGCGATAGACGTATCAGATTACGAGTCAACGTTTCATCAAGCTTTCGAACGCGTTCAAATTCTTGGAGATGAGGTCCGGGTGGAACGAAGAGAGAAGGAAATATCCCAAGCTCGTTGTCAGGAACTCGAAGAACAGCTCACTGAATCTCGGAGTCGCTGGTCAGTCGCCTGCACCACTCGCGTTACTTTACTTACTTCCTATTAGCTCACTGTTAGAGAAATCTGAGAAGCGTTTGCAAGCAGAGCTTCGAGATATGACACAACAGTTTGACTCCTTGAAGTCTTCTATGGCGAGGGCTGCGCAGTGGTACAAGAGAGATCGCCGGCTGTGGTTCAAAATCTACCACTGGTTATGCTTGGAGCCCGTGTCGAAGAAGGGGAAACAGAATCAGGAAATTGATTTTGACAAACTACAGGACAACGCATCACAACGGAGACGAGAAGTGTTGCGTGAGTTCGGACCCGCGTTGACAGATCTTCTTGGCATCGATGTTCCGGCTCTGGAAGAAGCTATGAGGGATGCCAAAGGTAGCATCGGTCTTGCTGTTTTGCTGTTACTTCTGACGTATCATTCAGATGTGACACATGGTGTGGCAACCAACGAGAAGGATACAGACCCTTTTGTTGCACCAAGCGCTCAAGAGTCTGAACGAGACTCGTCAACGGTCGTCGCGACACCCTGGAGTTTGGCATCGGATCCGAAACTACGACCTACGTCCAACCGTCAACCCTTATCACCGCTCCCATTCACGAATTCTGTCAAGCAGGAGATTATAGAGACACCGAAACCACTAAGGGTATATGAGACAGCCATGCCTTCCAACTCTTCGGACACCGAGGACGATTCCCAAGGTAAGCATAATCATTGCGCTCAATTTTGTCCTGATCGTTGTTCTATAGCGCCATCGCAGTCCCTTCATGACCTTTTACTCCCGCCCCTTGTTCCAGCCCAAGGGATAGCTGGTTCATCAGATACCGAAGACGACTCCCAAGGTATTTCATTTACACAACCTAGATGCGCTCCCTTGTCTGACATCACACTAGCCCCGAATTTTTTTATGTCTTCCCCGGATCATCCGCCAATAACATCTCCATTTTCTGCTATAAAGCCTGTCAAGCGGTTTATGCATCCGCCAACCCTACCATCGCGACCAGCTATTGATCACGCACGGCGCTGCGCCGAGATTGGAACCTCAGGACTTAGGTTTCATATTAAAGCCGAACCTGAGGACGATTGTGGCGTCCTACAGGATGAGCGCCCAACGAAGAGGCCTCGCGTTAATTTGGAATCTATCAAGACGCCCCAGACAAAATCCAAATTTTCTCCGAGGCGACGTGTTTTGTCTACAGGTCAACTTGCAAAGGATAGGAAGCTCTATGGGGACGAGAACACGCCTATTGGAAAGACAACTCCGATAGTTCGTACTGCTGGCCAAACGAGATTGGAGGACTATGCAATATATAAAGGGCGTGGTCGGTATGGGAAGGAGAAAGAAACGTAGGTCCAACTTTTCACTGAATCCTTTACGTATTGACTCGTGTATGAATACAGGACGAAAACTATCAATGCCCTTTTCGCTATCAATCCCGAGCGCAACGGTGGCGCTAAACACCAGTACGAAGAAGTTGTGCGGGACAAGGAGGGCCGTATTCGGATGGACGCAGACGACTGTGAAGAGTGCCGCGATGTCCGTTTGTCCCTATATGCCCCCTCCGATCCCCAATCATTGAACCTGTTTCATTTAGTGGTATGCATCCATAGGGCCGATGCCCTCCCGTGACCATGGCCCGCGCTGGCGCTCGCCTTCGACCACGCCTGCTAGACCGTGTCGGCGTCATGGGGCAGGAGTTGCATCCTCGTCAACTGGTGACCATGAACCCTCATCATCACCTTCAGACAGACAGCAAAAAGATATCGAAACGCATAGGAAACAAATATCCCGGCATCGACAGAATTGGGCTCGCGCTAAAACGCCACCCGGATATTGGAATATTGGGTTTCCCGATACGCAGGAGATGAACGAGATCAATAAACGAGCAGAAGAGATGCACCAGCAGAAGTTGCGGCAGGTGGAGAGGGAAGCGGATCGAGGGAAATGGATCAGGCGATAGCATAATTTAAGGTGTTGTTTTGTTTTTAGATTGGGTCTAGGTTGCTGCTCCGCCCCATTCCACTTGGTTGTACTCTCGAGGCATATTTATATCGCATGTTCATCGTATACTCACCTATTAATGACTAGTGTTACCTCGTTCCCTTCCGCGGGGAGCGTTCTCATCGTCAATGGTGTTTACGGCGGAAGACATTTTGATTTCGTCGGTGGCTGATATAGTAGCTGAGTCTGGTTGGGATCGTGTTTGCGATACACCATCTCAGTCTGGTTGCAGGGATGACACTGACCGTGTAACAATTAGGTCCAGTCTCTTTTGAACGCGCCTATATGAGGTTCGTGCCAGCCTCCCGCACTCTTACCTTTAGGATACTACCTCACCTTCTTTTGCCTACCTTGGGACTACCGATGATGTCCAAGTCCTATTTCCCCCTTCAATTCTCAAAGTCCAAGGATACCATCTCTGCCGACAAATCTACCACGTCTGTCACTAGTCGTGGTGGGACCCTCACTCGTTCTGGTCGGAATCTAAAGACACCTATTCGTCGTTTCTTTTTCAAGTTTGATGTTCTGAAGCCTGGAACGAACGGGGTCGAAAATAAGCGCGAGCTTATGGACGAACAGCTTAGCCTTAGTTACGGACCATCCCTGGACACTATCGCGGATACCCCTCCTCTCTCTTCCGATGTTGCTACCTCCCCTATCTCCGACATCGATACCCCGGAATATAGTCAGCGTTCTAAGCACACTCGTTCTCCAGCTCAGCATTATACTCCACCCCTTCCATGCATGGCCCTCCAAAATTCGGACCACAGTATTGATGCAGTTGTTATCAGCACTCTCCTCAAGCTGCCCTTCTGTTGCCACGAGGATTTGCTCACTATGACCCCTGCTCGAGTTATCGCGGTCGCTCAAGAGATGAATGAAAGGCTGCCTGAGGCTCTGAGAATTGACCTGAGCGAGCCGCGAGATCCTATCAATATCAGGCGGGAGGTCGAGCGGCTGGTCGGGATCGTCAAGAAGGCTGGTGAACCTCCAGTTCCTGGGGCCCCGTTGAAGAGAACGAAAAGTAGAGGACGGAGGGAGTCTGCGAAGGATTTGTACAAGGACATTTTGGGCGATTTGGACTTGAGGGCTATCAGTCCTCCCACGAGCCCGTTGGCTGTTATTAGCGCATCCAGGCGCCGGAGAGGGCTGGGAGAGGCTGATATTGCGATGATTATGAGCCCGACGAAGCTGACTATGTTGCGGGAGGAGGACGAGGATGGGGGTGAAGTCGTTGGGAAGGGGGAAGATGGAAGGGCACAGACGGCTGATTTCGAGAGTGATTCCGATGAAGACGTCTTTCGTGCCATCAAGAAACGTAAGACCTCTGTGTCTTCGACGGACGAGAATTTCGAGATGATTACACCCACCATGCGTCGTATCAAGGTTCCGTCGATGTTGAAGAAGCTTTACGATGAGATGAATACTTCTCCTACTCCGCACCGTGTTGTCAGGGCTCGCTCCCAGCGCAAGGTAGTGTTTGACGAAGCGACTAGCGATCCCTCCAGGTCTGGTAACGTCATTGTCAAGACGACCGTCATCGACCGATCTCTGGTTAATGCTCGTGCCCGCTATCGCTCCTCCTCCAGGTCTGCGTGTGATCAGGGCCCGTTGCAGACGTCCACTCCCAAGTTCACTCGGCGCGATAGCAACTACCGGACCATCCAAGAGGATTTCTCCCCCATTTCCAACCGAAGTTTCCAGAACGTAAGACAAACCGTCGCCACAAAGAGGAAGGACTCTACTTCAGAGTGGAATGCGAATAGCAAAATACCCAGATACCACAGGACGAAACGAGGATCCAGGTCTACCTTCCGACCGAGTGACTTGACTGCCTTTGAGATCGAGGGCACTAACAAGACCTTTTGATTGTTTGCTCTCGCGCGTCTTCATACCACCCTACATATATGCATTACCATTTAATACCTCTACATATACCTACATTTATATCGTTTACCCATGGTTTCTTATGATTTGGAGTTATTGGCTTAGTGTTGAATGCGTTCGGGGTCATCAAGTTCTATGCTCTGTGGCTGGCTTCTTCCTATGTTGCCTCTCTGGGACGTCCTGGTTGGACATGTCTTAGAATCCTTCATACGTCAGCATAATTTGAGTATGTTGCTTACCCCCACTCGAGCTCTAGAATTAATTCTATATTCGCTTACTATTCTCCTGAAAAGACCTACAATATTTTACAGTAGCTACGACACGTACGCTACGCTACGTAGCCGACCTGTATACTCTAGCTTTGAATATCTACGGTATCTGTCCGTAGCCCGTTTCCTTTCCCCATAACACGGGGGGTAGGATGACAGAAAGACGAGATCACGATTGATGCCCGATGGTTGTCCATGAAGCAACATGACCTCCCCCTGAAACTCTTACTTGACCAAGGACTCGGCCCAAAGCGACTTGATGAAGGATAAGAATAGAGGCAAACGACTAGTACCATCGTATTAACATCAGAGGAAAAATACGACCACTTTCATCGGATATACTTGCCTGGCAGGAAGCAGTAATATTTGCGAAGGTAGGTCCAAAGTCTTCATGTATAAAGAGACCAATTGCCGCAGCAACGCTGGTGGGCACGTTGATAATTGCTGACTCTATTAAGACGGTGATGATACGAATGTATGGTCCGGTGGGTCCCCTCGGCCCAGGGCCGGTGGTCATCATGCGCCGTTGGAGCAGCAAACGAAACGTGATAAAACTAGTTGCGAAAACATTTAGTGTGGCATTGCACACGAGCGGTCCCGCTTCGAGAGCTTGTCTTAGTCGATCACCAGATTCTAACAATGCCATAGCAATGGAGGCGCCAACTCCAGGACACGAGTTAGACAAATTTCGGAATTTGCAGCGAAATACTAACCTACTGCTGTACACCACAAGCATAAGGGAAGCACCCAAATAACGGTTTTGAATCGTGAACGACCAGGCCCAAAAGCTTTTTGAATCATGTAGCACCGCCACACCTTTGAAGGACAGAATATTGGAGAGAGCAGTAACTCTATGCGAATTTTTACTCACAATGACACTGTCTGTGAGGGTACCAATCAAGGTTAGGCCTCCACGGTTGATATTCAGCACGTAGCCATTAACGTCTGGGGAAGAATGCATTTGACGGTTGGCAAGGAGGAAGCAGGTAACAAGGAAACCAAGGTTGAGGATTATGAGCACGGCAATATACACCCGCCAGAAGTTCTGTTGGGTACGACCCTTTTGAAACCTCCGCGATAAAAGAAGGATACAGATTACTCCAAGATTAACAAGCCCGCCAACGAAGAGGGCTTGGATAACTTGCATGATACCAGTAAATGTTAACACGTCCAGAGAGGGCCGTATAGGGCTGCTGCCCAATGAGCTTCCATCCATGCAGGGTGATAGAAGTTCAGGAAGGTCGTAGCGGAAGTTGTAGATGAAGAGAGAGACGGTGCTGTTGCACTGTGATTTTGCATCGCTTCCCAGCCCGTACTGACATATGTAGGGTTTAGCGGTAGGAACCCGATGCAGCCCGATACAGCCCAGTCGCGATGCCACTTTGATTCAAAATCTTTCTGCATCGTCCATTCAGTACATGTGTAATGATCTAGCTCAGAAAAGGCGTTGATATGTCTGGAGTTGCTAGGTGGAAGCAGCGATATGTTTACCAGTATCACCCTTGATGAACAAATGCATCAGCAAATTCATCAGTTCCCGGGTCGCGTACCAGTCGTCCCAAGGAGGGTGGTAGGGTAAAGTTGGGTAGGGTAAAAGGATTCGTGGGGCCGTTCATCGTTGGAGTTGGCACGCAATACAGGGAGTTAGCGGACGCGAAGTGGGCAAGCCAACTTTTTTCTCGTCTTCGAATTCACGGTTTTGGGGAGTTGTGAGACTTTGATTGTCGTGAGGGATATATATATATATGAGCAGGTTTACCGTGATGACAGTACTAGATAGATCCGGCGGGCGCGATCTCGGGTTCTCTATATTAGTTGGTTGTCTAAGCACAACTGAACCCCTCTTGAATTATAACCTCCAATAACCCAGATATCTTACTGATAACAGAGTTGGCCCACAGGGCATTTGAACCCGTAACCCGTAAATCTCCCATCCCCCATGAACCCTTAGGTATTTCGGGTGGAAAATCCATATAGCGCCCGTGTCCTACTATGGTATTTGCATCGATACGAGACATGCTTGACCTCCAGCTGAAAATTTGGCATGTCAACTATAGGACTGGAGCAGTAGAGACGCTTATTAGCTTCTAAGGATGATCTCATATGTAGATGTTTCCTCGATTATTGATTGATTTCTTCGGTGCCAATATTCGAGCATTCTTATAATCCATAGCCTCTAATAACCCATACATTTTCCTATCCGCCGGGGGGTAGAGGTTCAGCTGTCCAAGCATCGGCTGTATTCTCGAGGGATGGTTGGGTCATATGAGTATGACCCTCAGATTCATATATATTATAGACCACATTTTGGGGGCGTAAACATGAGATAAATGGGCCTGACCAGGAACCAAAGCTGGCACCTCGAAATGCAACATAGTGTGAAGACTTGAGAGTGGAGGACTCGGAATCTGGGAGAGCGTAAACAGTGAGACGACGGAAAGTGATGGTCGGTATGCGGTGTTCCACAATACTAGCACCACCTACACACGACCCCCCTTGGAGTCTCCTTCACTCCGACCGAGGACCCGGCCCAAAGCGACTTGATGAAGAATGAGGACAGATGCAAATGACTAGTAACAATATGCTGACTCAGGGAAAAATACAAATACTTTGGGACTAGGCGTACCTGGCAGGAAACAGTAATGTTTGCGAAGATCGATCCGAATTCCTCATCCATAAAGAGGCCGACCGCCGCGGCAACGCTAGTGGGCACGTTGATGATTGCTGACTCGATAAGGATAGCAATGATGGGAACGTATGAACCAGTAGGTTCTTCTGGCCCAAAGCACATGGTCATGATGCGCCTTTGAATAACTAGACGAATCGTGATAAAAATGGTTGCAAAGACATTTAAAGTGGCGTTCCAAACAAACGGCCCCGATTCGAGAGCTTGCCTCAGTTGATCACTAGCTTTTTCTAGTACCAAACCAACGCAAGCCCCAGCTTTTTTGGGGCACACAAGTTAGTCAAAATCTAGCTTTTGCACCGACATACTTACCCAGTGTCGTACACCACACGCATACCGGAAGTACCCAAAGGGCGATTCTGAGCCGTGAGTGACTGGACCCAAAAACTCGTTGAACCATATAACAGCGCCACACCTTCAAATGGCTGATGATCAGAAGAATATGATGACTCTCGAGAAAATATCACTCACAATTACGCCGTCTGTGAGACTGGCAATCAAGGCTAGACCTCCACGGTGGAGATATAGCAAGTGGTTATCAATATTCAGGGGAGAATGGACCGAATGGTTGGATATAAGGAAACAAATGATAAGGAATCCTATGTTGAGAAGTATAAGTACGACAATATACACCCGCCAAAAATTTTGTCGGGTGCCATTTTGGGACTTTTGCGATGGAAGGAGGATACAAGTCACTCCGAGATTAACAAGTCCACCAACAAAAAGGGCTTGGACAATATCCATGACGCCATACAATGTTAGCGTATCCAAAGAGGTCTGCACGGACCCATTTCCCAGTATATTTCCATTCATGTAGGTGATCGAGTTAGAAAAGACCAGAAGAGGGCCGTAGGTGAAGAGAGAGAGGGTATTGTTGCACTGCATAATTTTCGCCCCCTAACTCAAACTGACAAATGTGGAGTTGAGCGGCGAAACGGTCCGAAATCTCATACATATCCTTGCACCGCCTGGCCGTGAACTTCTCTATTTTTATATCCCTGACGACAATCATATTCCCAACGTAGTGAACTTGAAAACGAAGAAATGGGTTGACTCACCAGGCATCCACCCTCTTCGGAGCCACCATCGCTCAATGTGAGAGCTGAGGAACCCGGAGTATGAATCGTCGATAATGGATGAGGACGGCAGACCTAATTCTTGTTGTGGTCACGTGACAAATCCTGGTTATGCTAAGTGTCTTTCAACGAGGTCTCCCACCTCGTCCTTATATGCTCGCAGTGCAGGCCTTCATCCGACTTCGCTTAGTCAAAACCAATCCTACCCACCACTGGATTTACAGGGCTCCGATCCGGATGATCGGCAACCCGCCGTGTTTTGCCGCCTGGAGATTCGGATACTGTTAGACCCCCTCGGCCCAACTCCCAAGATCAGAGTTCAATTTATTTATCCAGACATACACACAAACTGCGGCGCGCTGGCCGCCAAATGAGATTAGCAAACAGGTTTCCAACAGTGCCCAGCCGCTGCCGATCGATTGAATAAAGGCGTCATGCTGTCCGCAGAAGGTAACATTTCTGTCTGATGGCACAACACTACCACAAACATCATTAATATAGCAGCTGATCAAGACAATAATGCACGTTGGTGTATGTTACCTGCAGTGCAAGCGTTGTTCT
Organism: Macrolepiota dolichaula; assembly: GCA_003315915.1. Lineage (NCBI taxonomy): Eukaryota > Fungi > Basidiomycota > Agaricomycetes > Agaricales > Agaricaceae > Macrolepiota > Macrolepiota dolichaula. Next base: position 19,781 of record QFDT01001583.1, read on the forward strand.
TATCAATACACACCGACACCTTCGTGGCAAGTCACAATGTAGACAACGTTCAGATACTCAAATGTCCTTCAGCTTCGCCGAGTACCTGGCCTCAAGCGACTTGATGAAGCAGCCACTCCCAGGATTAGACGATGTCTTTTCTGCCACCCTCCATGATTTGAATTCAGGCTATCATATCCGCGTAGAGCTTCCTCAGCACACGAAAAGGAAAAGAAGTCTAGAATAGGCAGCACTTGTGCTGTGATGCCACGCCCCCCGCGCTATCTGCAAAGTTCCATCCATGATTCCCGAAAGAAACAGATGGAAAATTTTCATGCCACATATCCACGTTTACAAAGGTCTAATTAAGCCTGAATTCTAGAAAAGAGAGTTTCTGGACACTGAAATAAATAGCTATCACGCGTGATAGTTGTTTTCTGGTAAGCTACAATGCTCACCGCAACAGTTAGACACGACCCTCCCTTGAATCTCGCTCAATCTGGCCGAGGACCCGGCCCAACGCAACTTGATGCAAGATAAGAATAGAGGCAAATGACTGGTCGGATTGCACTATCATTAAGGGGAGAACATGTGAGCTTTCCGAGATGGACATACCTGACAGGAAGCAGTAATGTTTCCGAGGACTGGCCCCACATCCTCATGCACAATGAAGCCGACTGCCGCCGTAATGCTGGTGGGTACATTTATGATTGCTGATTCAATCAAGATAACAATAATCGGAATGTAGGTCCCAGTTGGTACTTTGGGCCCAAGGCAGGTGGCCATGATGCGCCTTTGAACAACCAAATGAACTGTGATAAAAATGGTCGCAAAAACATTCAGTGCAACGTTACACATAAACGGCCCTGCTCCAAGGGCACGTCCCAGTTGATCGCTGACATCCCGCCGTGCCATATTAATGCAAGCCATGACTTCAAGAAACAGGTTAGACAAATACCGGAGTTTGTAATGAAATGCTAACCTAGCATCATACACCATAAGCATAAGGGAAGCACCCAAAAAAAGTTCCCAAGTCATGAGCGACTAGATCCGAATGCTCTTTGAATCATATAGCATCGCCACACCTTTTTTGAGAAACTCAATATTGGAGGAATATGATAGTCCTTTGTGTTACATTCCCTTGGGGCTATCGTGTACTATAATACCCATCCATTCCTATCAGCGCCCCGCTTGTCATGGACCCGCTACTTCTCTGCCTGCGATCTCTACATTGTTTACTCAGCCACTATGTCATACTTACTCAGCCGCCGTTATAGACTCTCCAGTAGGAATACCCAGTAGTATATATACACCTAGATACTCTGCTGTATTCCTTACGCTTTACCAATTCGTTGATTCCCCTTCTCTTCTCTCTCATCACCCTCAAGTCTTCATCACTTGTTGCAACCTGAGTTGATTACTTAGGAAGGTCGTAACATTTGGTAAAGCGTCTACAACTCACCTTGCAGAAGAAGGCCATTGTGTATGAGCCTTAGTGGACCTGCTTCTAGAGACAGGACCAGAGAACCGACACCAGCATTAGCAGAGGAGACCACCTCTGAAGAAGAGACCTCATCAGAAGAGGAAACCACCAAGGAAGAATTCTCAGACGAAGAATTACCGGGCAACGATAACACCGACGAACCACCAGACACAGAAAGTAACAACGCAGAAAGCGAAGACACAGACAGCGAAGAAATGTCCGACCAAGAAATAGCACCAGCAGCGCCTGCAGTAGGCCACGGAAAATCGCTCGTACCGGAGCCAGGGTTCTTTGATGGAACCAGGAATAAATTCGAAGATTGGTGGAGAGCCACCTTGCTATTTTTAAAGTTCAACAGAATCGAAGGGGCAGACGACAAGGCCACAGCAGTATTAGCACGCCTCAGAGGAGGAACAGCAGGACAATTTGCCTCGATGAAACTAGCACAGTTGGGAGGCGAGGACGATACAGTCAATTGGGACGAATTCGTGAAAGAGATGGTATCCACATTCGGGGATCACATGGAACAACCAGAAGCGGAATGGAAGATCGAAACGTTCAAGCAAAGGAACAAGAATACCGCCGACTACCTTGTAGAGTTCAGGGTACTCAAGATCAAAGCCCGCACAGACGACGCGCACGCACTTTTCCTTCTCAAAAGGAACGTACGACCGGACATAATCAAGACCATACTAGGATACCCGGCAGAGGGAATGCCCCACACCTACGACGAATGGGTCAAAGCGATACTATCAGTTGGGAAGGGATATGAGTCAACAGAGTCTAGAGACAGACACACCACATCCGGCATCACTTACGGAGGGATGGGCCAACCCATGGAGATAGGACGACAGGAATCCAGAGGACCCAAATGCTACAACTGCGGCATCAACGGACACATCGCAAAGGAGTGCCGGAAGCCGAAGAAGAAAAAAGGAGGCTGCTTCAACTGCGGAAAAGAAGGGCACATCGCCAGGAACTGCAGGGCACCAAAGAAATCCCAGAACAGAGGAATAGAGAATGACGAAGAAGAAAGCGAGCAGGGTTTTGTCGAAGGGTCCGATTGAGTGCGAAATCGAGACCCCATGTATCTAACTTTTCTTCTAAATCATACGTTATCCCACAAAGAAGAAAAGGAGCACGAGAACTTCTGATTAAACCAACGATAACGACCAAGACAGGAACAAAGAAGGTCGAAGCAATCATCGACACGGGATGCACAGACACATGCATCGGCAGACGAACGGCAAAGGAACTGCAACTACCCACGACACCACTAGAAAACCCGAGAATGGTGTACAACGCAGACGGAACAACTCAAAACCTGGTCACGGAAAAAGCCATATTCAAGATGGCAATTGGAAACCACACGGAACACATGGAGGCACAAATATCGGACATACAATCAGCGGAACTA
>QFDT01001584.1:0-33628 GCA_003315915.1 Macrolepiota dolichaula
CCGATGCAAACAGGCGTCTTTGGGGGATCGTCTGGATTGACGGGGACAAGACCTGGTGGTACATTCTGGGCTACAGAGGGTGGAGGGGACGGAGAGTCGGTAAGATCTATGACTTGGTGTCCGAGATCTGGTACGGAGAGTGGCGGGAGGAAAGGGCTGTTCCCCGGGGGATACGAGAGATTTGGGAGAGAAGGTGGGCTGTACTGCATATGCTGGGGAGGGCCCAATGGATGCTGGGGATGCTGGAGAGCGGGGGGGAGTTGGTTTCCGTACGGAGGGTATGGATTCATTGTTTGAGGAAGATCTTGACCAGCAAAGGTGGGGCGATAAGGAGCTATGAAGGGGGAGGTGTTGTATGGGGTTGTGGAGGACTCTGGGTGAAAAAGAAAATGATCAGAGATGGGTTGTGTCGGATTGCCGTTGATGCCATTAAAGGCTGTGGGCGGGGAATTGGACTGGTAGCGAGATGATGGGGGACACATGTTTGGTGTTCTGCTGGAGTCGAGGGTATCTGGGCGAGCGCGTTTAGATCTCGGGGAGAGATACTGAGCCTGTGTGGGGTCGTCGTCGTCGCTTGTGAGGTCGATTGGGTTGTTCCTCGAGTGTATGGAGAGACTGGATATTGGAGGGGTAGAGTCGGCCATGGCAGCCATTGGGGATGGGGAGGATAGATGGAAGAGAGGCGGTGATCCTGGGCTTTTCGGTATATCCTGCGTGACCCAAATCGCTGACAAAGCTTTTCTTCTTCCAGCCCAGCGCTTCCTCGGAACTCCTCAATTTAGCCTCAAAGCGCCCACTACCCCAATTCCGCCTTACCTGCACATCATGACAGCACTCTCACAAGCCGTAATTCCTTCTAGCAAGTTCATAGCCAACATCATATTCATAGTCAAACACTACAATTCATTACAATCCATGGTCTTCCATAGCGTTCATCAAGTCCAGCCCATAGAATAGTACGCCTGCCTAGCCGCTTCTTCTTTGGCAATCTGTTTACTGCTTCCCTTCCCTTCCCCTTTGCGAATGCCATTAACTGCGCAAACAAATCAAATGTCATAAGTTAAGATCCATATCCCACACAGGACGCTCGCCTAAATGTAGATGACGAACAAAACACATACCAATACACTGCACGGTCCATTGGCCGGCATGTGAAGGTCCACTAAACTCAGCCTGATACTCGACCTTCACTCCACGCTGTGACGCAGTTTGATTAAACATGGGCAGAAAGGGGGCATTCGGGGTGGCCGGCGCCAACGGGTTCGGTCTCCCTGCAGGTGATGCCATCTTCTGACTCACAGAAGATTTCCCATCCACTGCCGTCAACGGCGCTCGCTGTGACTGGCTTCCGGTCATCGCTTGCAGTGATCGGGACTGGGAAAGCGTGGCCAGTGATTGAAATAATTGGCTGAATTGCGAAAGCTGGGGCGACTGCTGCGCTTGATAGGAAGGCTTCGACATGTGCGGCGGTGCCTGACGGGCAGCATACGCAGAGGAGTATGATTGTGATGGGGTATTTGACAAATATGGAGCCGTCGGGGAATATGGCTGGTTATGGGACGAGACCGTGGTCGAAGAGGAGGACGACAGCGTTGGAGATGCCACCCCAAAGGAAGTCAAGGACGAGTTTGCGGGCTCGTTCTTGATTTTCTTTGAGGGTGGAACATCCAATGCTGTCACCGAAGAAGGGGTTTGGAGCTCCTGATATTGCACGAGCAATTCAAGCCACTTTGTCACTGCTTCCTGACCAGACTCTCGAAATACTGCCCCGACATAAGCACAGAATACCTTTCGGCATTCCTATACACAGTAAGCATAGATGACAGATTGAAATTGCAATCGCCTTCCGTACCTCAGGCGTTTGCATTTTGGCTCTGTACTCAGGAGCACAACGAATCCGCCCGGCCAACCGGTATGAAGCTACCCATGATTGTACAGTACCATCATCTAATAGGTTTGCCTTCCGATTCTGTAGATAAAGGAAATGAAGGACAATCATCAGGATACCATGACTTTACGGTGCGGGGGGGTTGAGGGTGAGCACGACTGACCTCGATCTCCTCGAGAGATAGGAACGGTCTCCTCTGAAACAAAACGAGAAAAACGGCAGTATCTAAAACTTTCTTGCCAAACTGAGCCAGTCTTGTATTGTCAGTAAAAGCCTCCGCTTTCGTGGCATCAGGGGGGCGCAGCGACTCGTGAGCGTAGACCTCGAGTACCAGATCAATGTTCAAGTCCGGGAGGCGAGGAATATCTCCAGGCGGACGAGAGAGTTCCCCAGACCGAGTGCGCTTGAGACTGGGACTAGGGAATGCCCCCGACGACGTAGAGCTGTAAGCATGCATGAGGGATGGTGAGAGGAGTTGAACAAGCTGCGTTTCTCCATTGTGATCGCCACCCTACCTCAACGCCCGGAACATGCCGCCCACCCACGCCTCTTCGGGATCCGGCGGTAATGCCATATGGTCATTTTCTTCCCATCCCTTCGCAATCACCTTGTCAAATAAACTCATAATGATTCACGCGAACACTCGGTACCAGCACTCATTCCATATCATCCAGGGGACTGTGCATATTACTAACAAGCTCTACATTACAACATGTGGTAGATTAGTAAAACGTGGCTATAGCGATAACTCATCTCCTTCAGTGTGCTTCCGTCTTCATTTCCATCTCACGGTGTTTGGCCTTCTTCAAAAAATTTCTAAGAATATCCACTACATCCTTCCTTCCAGAAGAATGTTCAAGCCGCTCAATCTGTTGGGATATGCTGGAAATGACGTCAGTATGAATTCAACAATGTTTCTTATGAACTGCGGACCTTCTGGATCCTGCGCGAACCACGCTACAGTCTTTGAGAAGATGGGGAGGAGACGTCTCGCATACTGGACACGACATCTCTATAGGAACTTTAACCTTCTTCCTCATGGATTCACCCGAAGGCGAGCCTGGTCGTTTCGATGGACCCGATCCTGATGAAGTGTGCACAGAACTAGAGGCAGAATTCGAGATATCAAGCCGAGAAAATGATGCTGTTGGGGCTTGTGGGCCCTGGTAGGCCTGTATTTGGATGGGCGGCTGGGGAACTCGTTGGGGTGGGATCGGGATATTGACAGGTGGCTTGTTTGGTTGAGGTTTAATGGGGTGCAATGGCTGACCAGCGATAAGGGAGAGATGCCCCCGGTTCCATAATACCTCGTCAATCGCTCTGATAGCAGCGTTCTTTATACTTCATCAGCGTTAGCACAAATAATATTTTAAAACCACCCACCCTAGTTTCCCAATCTTCATCCTCGGCGTGAAGGATCAAGATTTCGCGGTATTCCGCAAGGTTTGCCGAGCTATCAGTCATTTCGCACTCGCCAAAACCACCACCGTGTCTTTCCCCACAGAGTCCACATAGTGGCTGTATCTGTACTGGCGCTGCTGGTCTAGAGTCTTTAGGCGGATGAACCTGACTTGTAGGTCTAGAGCCTAGTACAAGGTCCGCGTATGGGTTCTGGCTAAGAGCCTTGCGTCGAGCTTGCATTCGGAGCTTTTCAAGGTCTGATCCTTCGTCCTCCGGTAGAATACCACCCATGTCGACGTCACTACTTTCATCAATAGATTCTTCCCCGCCGGAAGCAGTATAGGCAGAGCCTGAACCATCTGACTTGGGTGCTTTTTTTCGACCTTTCTTCGGCTTCAGCTGCACTTCTGGTTTGTCGGATGGTTCGTTGACGATCATTTTCTTCTGTATACAAATATCAGCGCCCACTCTACCGCGCGGATCATGTCATGTAGACCCACGCTTGCAATGGTAGCCGCTTTCCGACGACCACGACCACGACCACGACCTAACTCAGCCTCCTCTTTCATGACTTGTTTCTCTCGCTCTGCATCAAACTTTCTGAGGGTCTGTGCCCAAGAATCCACTTCATCCTTGTCCTCGATATCCTCAAGCGTATCCTTATCTGCCGCCCAAATTTTGGCAAACGCGAAGCTCATTCCTTCCTTTGGTTTATCCTCTTGCTCGCCTTCTACCTCCGTTCTCTCAATCAATTTCAGGATATCCTGCTCGGAATCTACGAGCGAAAGCGGTTGGGTTACCTAATTGCCGATGTCAAAAATTGATAGACTTACAGTTGATAGTGTCACGAGAGTTCTCTTCATCGTCAAAGAGGGATTTTGCTCCATATGTTAAAATGGATTGGATGTTCTCCCCAGCGCCATCTTCGTCGTCGTTGATCTTCTGTACAATCAAATGGTCAAGCACCAGTTTCTTCTTCCCAATTTGCATGATACGCTCTGAGCCGGTGTCAGTCGAGTGGAGAGCGCCTTGAAGCAAAGCCTACCTTCGGGACTCTTCTTGACCATGAGTTTGAAGACAAGACACGTTTTCTTTTGACCGTAGCGGTATGCACGAGCGATAGCCTAAGATAAGTAAGCAACTGTCAGGGAATCTAATCACGTCTACAAACCTGTAGGTCCTGATGAGGGTTAAAATCAGGGTCAAAAATAATTACTGTGTCGGCGCTCTGGTTGCGTTTATGATTATCAATTGCCCAACAAGTAGTGATAATGATAATTTCTCACAAACAGATTGATTCCAACACCCTTGAACCCGATGAGAATTCATATCGATAAGTAGATATCGTGAACATACCCCAGCACGCGTCGTCAGTAGGTAGATGAACACATCAGACCCTGGTCGATTAAACTCGTCCATCCCTTTTTGTCTTTCCGTTCCTTTGGTGTTACCATCCTTTAAGGTTAATCAACACTACGTTACATCAAACAATGAATGGCAAAGCGTACAAGGCGCAGGTATTTGAATCCTTCCCCGGTGAGGAAATCTTCGATGATATTCAGCGCGATCGAAAACTGAGACAAAGAATCAGATATTCCCTATACGTCTTGCAAAATGTAATAGCATACCTGACTGAAAAGTAAAACACGATGTCCACGCTCCTTGAGTTTTGGCAATAAGGATCTTAATAAACGGAGTTTGCAACTGGCATCAATAAGCTTTTCATGTGCCTCCTCTGGAGTTAGATCTTTGGGCTCGATCTCGCTTGAGTAGAGATAGGGATGCTGCAAACACCTGCGTATCATTAACACGGCGGGACATTCGTATGATAGACTGTCTTACTTCCGCAAATGCATAAGAACATTGTTAAGTCTGCCTCTAGCACCAGATGGAATGAGTTTGGATTCCAACACTCCTTTCATGAGGTCCGTATTATGCTCTATTATTTGCCGTTAGTGGTGAAACAGCATAAGGCACGAGAGCAAAAATCACGGTAAATCGAACTCAACACCTTCCGTTGCAAAGGTGCCATAGAAATAGGAACAATAACTTCATTCTGTGAAAACGGTCAGTGCAAATTGAAGGGTTGCAAGGTACCACGTACCTTAGCTGGGAGTTGCAACACTTCGCTCTTGATGCGTCGCAGGAAATACGGTCGCAAGCGATTATGTAGTACCTTGATGCTCTCTTCATCAAGCTCAGCATACTCTTTTTCAAGGGCCTCCAAGTCGGACCATTCCTCCGGATCGAGGAAGTTCATCAGATTAAAGAGTTCACGAATGTTGTTATTCAGTGGTGTCTGAACATATTCCCTTCAGCAATTAAAAGTGTGAAAAATCACATTAATACGCACCCCTGTCATAATGACACGATAATTGCTCCTCAATTCATTGAGTTTGCGGAACAACAAACTACTATCACTTTTCACTGCAATATGTGTATGAATGGATCACAACAACATAGGATAAATATAATACTTACATCGCTGACCCTCATCGACGATCAATGCCTCCCATCGACCCTGATTCTTGAATACGGGCGTAAACTCTCTCCCCGTGATATTCTCGTACGTAGTCACAAGCACATGAAATTTTGCTGGCGTATGCGTCGAAAGGTGATTTTCATGGAATAGCTCAAACTTCCTGATTACATCCCTCGCCTTCTTTTCGCCATAATAAGGCACGACGCGGAGGTTTGGTGCCCATCGTTCGAACTCCCTCACCCAGTTTGTGATGGTTGAATTTGGAACAACAACGAGCGCTGGGCAGGCTTTCCATTTGAGGGCGATGAAGCCTAAGAAGGTCACAACCTGAACAGTCTTGCCCTACACAATATCCATCAAATGTCTGTCATTCAAATACAAAATCAAACTCACAAGACCCATCTCATCTGCAAGAATGCACTGTTGGTGATTCCACCAATTATTACACAGCCAGTTGAACCCGTCTACCTGGAATGGCATCAACTTGAGACCGGGAGCTTGGCCAAGCTGTAGATCTGCTGCGTCCTCTAGCAAGTGCTTCTTCCTAAAATCGTCCTTGGGTCGATTGTCAAATTGTTTGATATGTGCGGCGCTAAGCTTGGGGATTTCCACAGTCCGAGAGAACACAAATCGGTCAAAAGCTCTTGCAAAAGCTTCATACCCTTCTTCCCCTGGCCGAGGTGGTGAGTCCCAAGAGGCTGAAAGATGCGTTTTCATCAACTTTGCATTCCAAAGCAGCACATTGAAAAACTACCTTCATCATACCCCAAATCATCCCACTTGATGAAAGCCCAAACCACCCTCCCGAGTTCAGCCGCAGAAATCGTTTCTCCAGTCCTCTTCTCCCACTGGGCCGCTGTTTCTGTGTTATCCAGCAACGGCAACTCCCCGTTCTCGAATATCGTCTCCCTCACTAATTTCATCTCCTCACTATCCTTCTCTTCCTCCCCCTCCTCCTCATCATCATCGTCATCAGTCACAACAACATGCTTGCGTTTATTCTTCTGTTGCTGCCACTTTTTGTTCTCTACTGTCTTTGACTTCTTGGATACCCAAAGGACAACATCCAGCACCCGATCCACAGTCCTCCATGCCGGTGGGATCCACCTCTCCGCATCTGGCAGAGCATCGCTGGATAGCCTGGGTGTTCCCGCTCCAGGTCTCACAGACGAAGCTCTCGACTCTTCAGCTGCTGTACTTGCAGCAATCTCAAATGTTACTTCCTCACCCCCATCCTCCTTCTTTTCCCCACTATCAACTGGCTCGTCTAACAGCTTCACCTTCGTCCCTCCAGTCAAGAAATGTTTCAGCTTCGAGCCATTGGTTGACACAAGCCACATATGTGGCACCCACGTCAATCGTCTATAACTCCTATCTTGCCATTTTACGAGGTATTCTCTTGGCAACCTTTCTTTGTACGGGGGAGGCTGATCACTTGGTCGTTGAGGTTCAACTGCGTCAGGTGGGTATGGACGCCATGCGATGATTTTGTCGAGAGGATAGCGGTATGAGGTACAGTCAGGGCACAACCAGGTGGTGTCAAGCTGGTAATATTCCGCTACGTCTGGGAGATCGGCATCCAGGAGAGCAGGAGGACGGCGGAGATGTGCATAATGGGCGAGACGTTTGCAAGTCAGACAGCGATAGAGTAATTCACGAGATGGTGTATCGGCAGGAGGTTCGTCTTGGGATGGTTGCTGGAGGCCATCCACCATGACAGTGTCTTCACCGTCTTTTAGAACTGGGGCTGGGGCTGGGGCATCTCCAAGAGGCTTGAGAGCAGTTTTCATACATCCCATACAAAAACCGCCTTTTGTACATGAGCCTGTAACCACAATCAATCGTTCATCCGCTATTTTAAGGAAAATAAAACTTGCCACATATAAAGTCTGTCATCTCTTCGACCTCAAGCGCCCTTCTCTTAGGAGGTTCACTGGAGCCGCCACCTCCATGTTCTTGCTTCCACTTGAGGATTTCACGTTCACGGATCGCCTTGAGCACTTCATCCCGTTGTGTCTGGGCCAAACACCCCCAGTGCACAGAGACGCAGCATTTCAAACTACAACAGGAATACTCAAAAACTGATGGACAACAGAAAAGAATGAAAACGCATACCAACGGACCCAACCTGCCAATCTATCAATCCTCTCCTCTTCATCTTCTTCATCTTCATCACTATTCACCTTCTTCTTCCTACTCTTCCTCTTTTTCCATGCCGCCAACTGCACATGTGCGGGTCTCGAATGACACTTCTCGCACGATCCACGATGGGCCCTCAATGGTCTATCTTCGTCATCCGAGAAATAATCCAAATCGATCTCCCCAATTGGCCTAACGCGACCATACTCCGGTCTTGCACCCTTCGGTTTTGCCATGGCCCTCTGCTTGCCCTTTGAAGCCTTCCCTCTCGATGCCCGTCTGCGACCAGACTGATAATCGTCCTCTTCATCACTCTCAATCTCAGACTCTCCATAATCCTCCTCTTCATACACCACAGGCTTCAACCTCAATTGCCTCGACCTGCGCCCTTTCCGAGCGGACGGCCCTTCTTCTTCATCGGACATAGACAAGACGACCCTCCTCGTCTTTCTCGGGCTGAAGGGTAATTGTTGGGAGTCTTTGCGATTTCTCGCGCTGCGTCGGGTAGGATATTCAATGGACAAGTCATCATCATCGTATTCTCCGCTAGAGGATTCTTCAGAGTCTGACAACGTGCTGAGTGAACTGAAGCTGGATCCTCCCTGACTAGAGAGGTGAAGTTTGAGGACGACGCGGTCGAGAGGATGGATGTATGAAGCGGTGGGGTCGAAGGGGGCTAATGCACCCTCAGTTTGCTTGGTACCTGAAGAATGTAGAAGAATGTTGAGAGGTCCGTGATGAAAGGCCAGAAACAGAATGCGACCAATAGAGTGGACACGTACTGTAAGCCTCGAGTAGCCCCGGGAAATAATCGACAATGCCTTCAACAGAATACTATATGACAACAAAACGCGTCAATATACGTGGTAAACACGACATACAAGTCAAAAGATACCCGGTGTGCAATTCCGCCTTTGTAACGAGCAAAATACCAAAGACTACCATTCTCCACGTACTCTCCAATGATTTCATCGATATTTGGAAGTAGTGATGATTCCTCGACAGGTTTGTAATTGGCTCTGAGCTCTTCAGAAAGCTGAGGAAGTAAGACGTATGGGGCCGGTATCTTCTCGGCCTGTGGACTTGGCCCTTTGTTATTGATGGAACTTGTGACGCTTTCCGGAGGTATATTAGGGACTGAGACGACCGAACGCGACCTCGAGGAAACCCTAGACATTCTCCGAGCAAGCAGAACGACACAAACCCAAAGAATTTAGCTGCTGTGACGGTCGAGGAGGAAAGTAAACAGGGTCGTTATTGGCTGAACCCATTTCAATTTACAGCACGTGCACCAAAGATTAGATCATAACAGGAACCGTGATATAACAGAACACTGCACAGGCCTCCACAACAACAAGAATCTTCTCGTGGACATTCACCTCATTTCTACATTCTATGAACCACATGCTCACTTCCTGCGGTCAGGGTAGTAGGACCTACCCATATGCTTCTCGAACCCCTGACAAAGCTTAAACAGCACCTTCCCAGCCGTTGTGGAGCAAATCCTTACCATCTCGAAACCATCACTCCTGGGACCAGTGCTGCGGTATTTTTGTTTCCAGGCGGCCTCTCTGTCAACTCTGATTAACCAGGGTGAGTACGGATATCAAATCGGGCGTCAGGACTAGCTCAGACCCCAATGATGTGATTCATGTCAGCGCCTAAGTTAGCTCCCCGGAACCAGGAATCAACCTTTTCACAGAAGCTGTCTCTGCCAACATCAATTCATTTCGCAGTTAGTAATGGCGGAGATCGTAAATCAGTTATAGTCCGACCCGCTGGAACAACGATGGTCGTAATGGATGTTGCTTTATATTGGCTGGATCAGGGGGCACCCTCGACCCCCCAACTCTTCCCTCATGTCAATGTCAGAGGAACAAGTGCTTCGCTGGGAAAACCTCCAACTCGTCGGATCGACAACCGTTAATGGGGTACTATGCGGGATCTCCTTATCCCTCTACTTCCTGTCGGCTCGATTGCTCTACCCTCAGCTCAAGGATTCTCGCCAGCGAAGGCCATACACCATATTCATGTTTGTCTACGCTTCCGTGGTGATGGTGTGTGGTGTCATTTTTCTTGCTACAAGTACGCGGGGAGCCCAACTGGCTTATATCGATCACAATACTTTCCTTGGAGAACCGATGGAATACTTCCAGACGTATCAATCTCGTCAGCCAGCTGGTATCTTAGTGGGCACCTCTGGTGTTATGGTTGATATCTTGACAGTAGGGGTACAGGTGTGCCTATCATATACTTATATACCTTTATCCATATATTCACTCATTGAGCATCGTAGATATGGCGTTTATGGGTGATCTACAGTTCAACGCGGTACGCAGCTGCCGTTGTTGCCCTACCTCTATTACTCTTCACCTGCTTCATAGGTAGGTTAGCATGTACTCTTACTTTTTGCTCCTATGACACCGAACTCTCCCAGTAATGGAAATTGTCAATATCTTGCCTGTAATTGGGGGTGACTTTTTTATGATGGCGACAATCGTTACATCCCAACTGGCGATCGACTTTTTTGTCACTATACTGGTGGTCATGCGCCTGTTGGTAATACGCAGGCGCCACGTCGAATTAATGGGTTAGTCGGCCTGGCTCGTCGCACGGTCTGCCGCCAACCATATTGCCAACAGGAACATCAGAAATTAGTAAACAGTACATGGGTATCGCAGCAATGCTCATCGAGTCGTACGCCTTGGAATTTGTCTGGATCATTGCAACATTAGTTGCGTATTTCACAAAAAACCTTGCTGCTTTCATTTTCCTCGCTTACTGTAGTGGTCTTGTCGAAGTGAGTTCATGTTATTATTTCCCGATATACGCTTCTTACAAGCACTGAATTATACCGCCACTCCTCAGGTTATTGCATTCTTTCTTGTAATCTACCGGGTGTCCTCGGGGAGAGGATGGGATAAGCAGGTGGGACAGGAGATTAGTAGCCTACACTTCCGGGCGGGTTACAGCACACACGATACTACGCTTAGAGCTTGAAGCTGTACTTGAACTCATGATATCTCGACTGGTTCATTCTTCCATTGTCCAACTGTTGTATTGTTATGTGCCTGCTTCTGATATCTCTCGGTGATGCATCTCCCTCGAGTGCTGTAATCAAAACACGATCAGAGTCCACTCGACCAACATGGCCCAAAATGCCTCAAAAATAGACAGGGTTTATTCAGGGCCAGATCTTGTGCATGAGCGCGCCACCTGATACAGTGGAGTAGTATCCGTGGGCGCAACCAAATTTCAATATTTACCACCCGAACACAGGTCCTCACAGGACCCACAGCATGGAAATTCATGTGCTGCCGCTTGTCGAACGACCGTCCCCATATCGTCAGATCCATCTCAAGACCATACGAAGTGACGCCAGGACTGCGACTGCTCGTTTAGTGTATGTGGCTTCCATGGAAGGCCACTTATCTTTGTTGAAACGTCAACGAGGTGGATATTTGTGGATGGGCGCGGCGCCTTACAGCAGAACACAATAACGCACATAGATGGAAGGCCACCTGACCCAGGGTAAGGATTCAGGAAAGGTGTATGTATCTCCCATCAATTAACTGATAGATATGCCTTAAATGAAGCCCTGTGCTCCGCGCTCTCCACGAAGACTAAAAAAAAGGGTCATAACGCCCTATACTTCGGATGTATCCGTACGAATCCCTGGGACACGACTAGGCAAGCCTCAATATGTCCCAAACCTGATAATGGTACTCTCCGTAACATTCAAGATGGCCGGTTTACATCGCAGAGGAACCGAGTAGTGGTGAGTCGAGAGATAGTCCAGTGCATACTTCATCCAGGGCCAATACTCATTATTTATCAGATCCGTGTTTCAGGTTATGGCGGACTTGAACGTTCACATAAGCATACCCCATGTGGCCCACGATTGTCGCAAAGATCGATTACGGTATATCGCCCTTGATTTCGTGTGCTTCACGGCTGGTGAGCGTAAGTATCTCGGTGATAGTGTATGTCCGTATTAGGGATCGAGAAAAAGCTTGGTATGTTCGGTACCGGGAGGCAATCCTGATTCCAGAACCAATGTTGAATAAACGAGGGCCCATGCATACAGATGCATACATACGACTCGGGCGTCGGGGGTATCCATCCCATCCGGTAAAGGAATATAGTGCTGTGACCTTCAAGTGGAAGTAAGTGAAACTATCAGATGACCAACACTATGGAGCTCTGACCAGATGTTTCAGAAATAATATGGGCTCTCAAGCGGGCTGGGACTCGTGGGAGATGAAGAGAAATATTGGTTTTTGACAGATAAAGAAACTGATAAGCTGATCAAGGTGAAAGAAGTGAGTATGTATAGTTTAGGGTTTTGGCAGTTTCGGCTTTGGGCGAATGATAGTCTCAAATGATTGGAAATACCGCTCGGAGAAGTATTTTGGCCCTGAGACTGTCCACAATATTGTTTCCAGGGTGTTTCTTCCGCTGGGCAGATGAACAATACAAGGTGGTGGAAGAGAGGAGAAGATTAGCTTACCACCAAATCACGCGTGCGCTAATTTTGAGCAATTAATGGCATGAGACACACGATCTGGTAATAATAATATCATACAGGCAGTATAGTATGTACTGTATACAGGAGGTCAAACGTGAAGGAAAGAAAAGTATTAACAGCACAGTAAATTACAGAGGGAGAGATGAAAGGTCATAAGTCGTTAGCGAGTCGTCGTCAAGTTCATTTGAAGTAGCCATTGGTGGCATTGTTGTGCCACCTCTTCTCCATAATCTATGCAGGGTGATGAGCATCTGGCCGGCAGGTCAGAAATATGAGGGACGTACTCAGAGAGAATGCGTGGGGTATCTTTGGGTCTCCGTATGTAATACGCAAGGATCCGGCCTCCGGTTTAAGCTTGCTGATGATATATTCCTTCTGCTTCCCAACCCAGTCGTCGTGTTCGGCAAAGTAGAACCACAAACGATCTCTGTGCTCGTGTAATAGCGCGACGTCTAGCTCACGGATTTGCAGCATCTCTTCGTGGCCCATTCGCAATGTCGCGCGTATACTTCCTGGGCTTTTCGTTAGCTCATGGAAAACTTTGACCTGCCTCATTGGCCATTCCATGCCAACTATGCGGTGGAGTAACCACATTGGCGTATGCCGGCCGATATGGGAGAAGCGAGCGATAAAGCGGCGTGGCAGAGGTTTGAAGAGAGCCTGGGGAGGAATTATGGACGGAAGGAGGATGATAGACACTGTTGAAACTCACAGACAACTTTTTCGCATTCGGCGTGTCGGCAATATAAGCAATGGTGGGGAAGAGGAGGAAGATGCCAGAAATGAGGTTGGCGCGTTCCTTGAGCACCTGAATCCCTGTTAATGTTGACGAACTGAGGCTAACTGTGGAAGGGGACTTGCCTGCAGGGTGATCCACGCTCCCACACTGTGGCCAATAATAACCACCTTGGATGTTCTAAATTCCGCTACTACTGCATCAAAAGCTTCAATTGCGCTGTGGACTTGGGATGTTAGACTGTGTCTAGAGTGCGGTTTAGTGTCTTTGTAAACCCCGGGGGTGTGATCTATATGTGTTTGAGCGACGATAGCAAGGTTCTCTGTAACATCTTTCTCGTGGAGAGCATTCAAGAAAGGAGTGTAGAAATCAAGAAGGCCGGGGTTTCCTGTAGATGGGTTAGAGTAATGGATTGGCTGAGACTGAGAAAAATAAGGACCTGGGATGAAAAGGATGACAGTTTCTGGAGGAACATCTGGCTTCTTGGGCGGCCAGTAGATGCAGTGGGCCGGGCCGAGAGGAGCGGGATGGTGGTAGACGGCATTGAGGTATGCGCCTTTGTTGGGTCTGTTGGGCAAGGGAGTGAGGAAGGAGGGAAGACTGGCCATTTGAGAGAAAGTCAGTGGCCAGTCGGCAGAAGGAAAGTCTGGAGTTGTGGAGGAGAAGGCCTGGACTGAGGAGGAGAGGAAGTGTTGAGACGGTTATTTATTAGGCTTGAATCCAGATAAGGCAATGAATTGGATGCTCCCGATCAGAGCAACAACCACACTCTTACCATCCTCCGCAGTTCATGTCGCGCGTTCCTCCATTCCCCACGCGCCGTCGCTCTCCGTCACAGTCTGCTCCGAGTACTGCCACGAGGCCTCTGCAGATCTCTCGTCCTATCGACTCTCAGTCCTCCCAGCTTGCTCCTCCAGTAACAGCTCCCATAGGTCCTGCCCGGCCACAGCGTTCCGAGCTCAGAGCCAGACCCACCGACTCTCCGGTCGATGTCTATTCTCACGAACAATACACTCAAACCCACTCAGACTCCTCTGCACGCTTGCCTAGTCAGCAGCGCGCTATTTCTCACAACTCACGTCCCAGGCCAGTCAGATCCGTCACAGATGATGACAATCAGTCCACTCCGACCTCTTTGGTCTCCGTCATGTCCGCCTTCACCTCTGCAGGCACCCGAAGGCGGGCTATGACAAATGGAAGCGATGACTTCGAATACCAGCGTCAGAGGCAGGATGAAATTGAAGCTGAGAAAGCACGACAACATCGTATCCAAGAAAAGGCTCTGAAACGAAAAGGCACAGCCAGGGCTGGAGATATTGATGGTGCGCACCATCTCTCCATGTATGTTCATACCTTACCCTATCCATAATTAGCCGTGCTCGACGAAATCAAGGACGGATGGGAATTTATGATTGAACCCGATGTAAGACTATCTCTGTGTTGTTACTCTGTATCAACCCACAACCTGCAATCTAGTTCAACAATGTTGATCTCGCTCTCCAATTGCTCGACCAATCCTCAGAAGGAAAGGATATGGACTCCTTCCGCCATACAAAATTTACGTTGTCAAAGACTCTCAAGGGCTCTGTTGACAGTACGTATTAGCAAGTCCATTTTTGCAATACGCGTCTCATTCGTGACTAGAGCATTATCAAGCATTTGCTGCTTCATTACCCCATCACTCCTCTCTTCTTAATCACCTTACAAGCAGCCAAAAGCAAATCTCCGACGCACGCACGGCGTTGCTCGAATCCAAAGAAGCTCTGGGAAATAAGCGAGCGGATCTCGTCCAGTTGTGGTCCCGAGGTCAGATGCTCGAAGAGATGATTAAGATTCTGGACGAAATGTGGGTCATTGTCCCTCACTAAGCTCTTTCTAACGTGCTCACGGGACTATCTTCTTAGCGAACGCTTAAAGGCAGTTCCCGATCTTCTTGAGACGCTAATGTCCGAAAAGAGGCTCCTTCAAGCCTCAATTCTGCTCGTACGGAGTCTAAAAATAATTAACAAGCCGGACATGATGGAGATAGGTGCAGTTTCTGACTTGAGAGGCTATCTTGTAGGACAGGAAACGGTGAATCCCCCCGTTTTACGGCGGAATTCCCTCTAACGTCATGCCATAGGCTCTCAAAGATATCCTAGTTGATGAGCTGCAGAGTCATCTATACCTCAAATCTTTCTGGTGCGAGTCTCGTTGGTCGGCCTACCAGCCGGGTCAACAATCATGTCGGTTCACGTCAACTAGTCACTGTTAACAATCTCTCTAATCCTGCTCTCCAGTCCCTGTTGTCGAATTTGAGGCCGAAGTCGACATCAAGACTCGGCCAAGCAGGCCGTCCTCCCCGACATCCCCATCATTTCGGCAGACCCGCCTCACGCGCTTCCTAAGCGACCTTTCGATGCGTGCCAATGATCCCCCTTACGATATCAACGACCAAGCCACCGCCACTGCAGCCGTCGCTTCTTCCGCATCATCAATCCCGCCAACTGCCACTCCTTACCTCAATGCCGCCACCCCAACCAACGCGAATCCAGAGTCCGACTCATTTGCGTACATGGAAACTCTGTTGGAATCGCTTGCAGTGCTAGGGAAACTAGGTTCGGCATTGGATAATATCGCGCAAAGATTACCTGGCGAAGTGTTCAGCTTGGTCGAAACGACGTTGGATGAGGTCGAGGAACGGGCAGAATATACTAAACGACAGAATGCTGGTACTTCTGGTACTTCTACTGAAGGGATGGGGAAATCAGATAGCATATATCTGTTCGCTGCTGCCGGTGGGAGGACTGTTCCGCTTGTACCCTCAGTGGCTGCCAAAGGAGGGAAGGGTAAGGATCCGCTCGTAGAGTCCTCAATGCTAAGGTTGGCCGCGTTGGAGAGTTCGGCAAAACATATGGAGCATGAGGTTCTCAAGGATTTGTTTTGGACTCTATATTCAAAATTGGACGCAACTGCACAAGGATTAAGAGTCGTCTCGGAGGTTGCAAATCGGATCGGATCGGTGCGTAACCTGATGTTGCCATTTTTTGAAATTCGGATTGAGGCGTTTGTAGAGAAGGGATTTCAAGGATACGTCCGGCGCAAAACCAGGGTCGTTATTCCCCTTGACAGAAGTTTGGAGTCCTGTTCAGGCTGAGGTATGTATCTTTGGGGATTGGTATCTGCGTACAAAAACTAACTCTTCACAGGTTCGAACGTTGATACAAGACTATATCACCGATGAGCAACATGGCCTCGTATCTGGAAGAAATCCCATCTCGTCGATCAACGAAATCCTACGTGACGGCAGGTTCTCCCGGGACAAAGGAAAAGTGTGTGTCTCGAACTTGATCAAATTCTATTTGGTCTTCACGAAGGGCTTTGTAGTCTTTGTTCCGATTCACAGATACCGATATTAAACAGATGTCCAAGAGTCTAAAACCACATGAAGAGGGCTTGACGAGAGTACTTAGGGATACCATGCCCGGCCTCGTGCAATCCACCACTGGCGGGGACACTTTACAAAGCACCCTCACGCCCGCAGCGACAAATCTATCGTCATCGTTGACAGACGACCGGATGCTTGGTAGCACGGATCAGCATCACAAGTTACTCATTAAGCCGGATACATTCAATGTCACAGTGCTGTTTCAGCCGACACTGGCGTTCCTGGATCGGATCGTGGATGTTCTTCCGGCGGGGCTGGAGAGTGCGCGGTCGTCGAGCGGGGTGCTTGATGAATTTGTTTTGAAGGTGTATTTGCCGCAGTTGGAAGAAAAGGTGCTGGATCTGTTCCATTTGGCTGTAACAGGTGCGTCCGCGATATCTTCGCTTTCTTTGTCACTCGCGTAGTTGGGTGTTGATGTCATTGGCACGTTTCGCAGGTCCAGAATCATTCCAACCCGATCCGTTATCTACGAACTTGTCGTCAGAACCGTTAATAAAGGTCCTTATAACTACCTTTTCTAACAATCCCATGCCTAACGATGTAATCGAATGCACAGGCCAGCACACAGTTAATGGCACTCATTAACTCTCTTTGCGTCATGCTGCGGACAACGCCATTCCACAGAGAAAACTACTCACGCTTGATTCTCGGCGTCGTCATCCAATTCTATCAACGGTGTTCCGACCGATTTCATGCGCTTACTATGGTCCCGTCCTCGTCGCCCAATACAGGTGGTGAGCAGAGAATTGCTTTGGGGGCGCTGTGGGCACAGAAGACAGAAATGACACCTTGTCTGACGGAACTGTTGGCCACACAGGTTCGTACATTAACTTCGTTAGAACTTCTGGAAGACATTGATGAGGTGGCGTTAATAGGAGAGTGACACGTTGAAGCAGCAGCAACTCTGTCGGCAACAAACGAATATCGAGATGGAATTGCTCGGGCGACAGCCGATTGCGAGAGAGGATTTGATACCCTCTGTGCGAAACTTATCGGCTCTTGCGAGTCTATATCACAGTGTAGTACGTTTTTTCATACTCCCGGTGATTCGGGGATAGAGAAGGGCTTACGGATTTTTGTAGTCTTGGTTTGCGCGAGAACTGAGTACATTGAGAGCAAAACCGGATGATTCTCTATTATCGCCTACCTCCCCTAATGGTTTAGAAGGTCTCACAGGAATAACACCCTATACACCCTTTATTCCACCTCCACCTCCGAACGCAGATGATGATGGGGAGCTGCAACTACCGCTTTCAAGAGAGATGGCTCTGTACGTACTCTCTTACTTCCCATCACGTTGATGGAAGCAGACTGAGTAGTGATGGCTGACTGATCGTGCTTCTGCTTATAGACGCTTCCAAGCACTTCTCAAAACCTATGAGCAGCTATCTGGATTGATTTTGGATACCCTACGAATTGATCTCCGTTGCCGAGCGATATTCTATTTGGAGGCTGCTATGCGACATGTCAGTTCTCGGAGTTTCATTTTTAGATGTGATAGTCTGACTCAGCCGAATGCTCGCTTTTTTGAATTAGGGAAATTACGCGCTGACATATGAAGTTACGGAACCTGATCCGTATATTGTCGACCTTAATACAGACCTGGTGCAGTGTGATGATATAACGTCTACTAGCTTACCACCCAAGGAAAGACGGTGAGTGACGCATTCGATTCTGAGCATTAGATAGTGGCACTCACGTCTCCCATTAAAAAGCTATGTATTCACCGGCCTCGGTCATCTAACGGAGCATATGCTCATTTCTAATGCTCGCTTGCTACGGCTACCAAACGATTACGGCATCAAAAAGATGCTGAGAAATATGTTGGCGTTGCAGCAAAGTATCAAGACTCTAACCAATGACCAGCAAAATACCGAGTTTGAGCGAGCGAAACAATTTTACGCGTTGTATTATCTGACGCCTCAGGTACGCTATGAAACTTCATTTTAATTCTCTCCACTACTGTGATCCCGGATCATTTTCGGCTCATCACACGTGTTATATAAATAGGACCTGCTCGACCGGATTCGCGAGAAGCAAAAGTTCAACTTTGATGAGTACAAGACAATGCTAAGCTTCCAATGTGGTGTTAATCCTGCAGAGGGTGACGCAGGCGTCGCGAAAGCAACTGATCGCAAGTATAGCATGTATGTGATAGAGTTGCACGGGTTGGTGATGGACGATTCATAGTTTAGCACTTATTTTATTTCGGAGGGATCTTGCCTATACCCAGTTGTTTTTATTCGTTTCTGTTGTTGTGTAATTTTTAAGAGTAACGGATTGCTGAGAGGTGGCTGTTCGCAGCCTCAGATCATGATAGTACCGCCGGATGAGTAGTCCTAGTCATCAGGAAGCAGTGATGGATCCGCTTGTTAGACGAACAAAAGATAGGATGTATTGACCTCGGCAGCGCAAGCGAGGGTATCTCTGCCTCACATTATCTCCATGGCATTAGGTATAATCAACTCAGTGCACTTGCAGAAATTTACCCTTCTTTTCCTTGGATTTCGGCTCCGTTGGGACGGACTGATGCCAGGCGAGCTGAGTAGTTGAAGCGATTGGCAGGAGTCGACCACCTGTAGTGTAGACGTCACCCAGAGATTTAGACGAACGTTCTACCGAAAAACGTTCAGTTCCCGGTTTTTGTCCCGGTGTAGCTGTGAGGATAGGAATCCGTCCTAGTAAACTTTGGAATCGTCGTCTTAGCCAACGTGAAGGGTGTCGCTGGGAAGATGGGGATGGTTCTGGAGGAGCATCGTCGCCTAAAGCTTGACGCTCTCGTCGCGTTAGTGGCGGAGGTTTCCATGAAGGCCCAATTAGGGTTTCGATATCTTCTAAGAGGTTCAAACCTCGCAGACCACCTCCTCGTACACCTGCATCCTCCAATGTCCGTTCACCTAAAACTTTTACTTCAAGCGGGGGGTAGACCTTTTGTATCTCCTGTTTGAAATGTCGTTGCAAAATGTTCTGATGACGCTGCTTACTCAGCCCACCATATAGCCGTGCTTCTTCGGATATAGGATCAGCCTGAGGGGGAAGGTTTGGCGGTTTGGTCAGGTGCGAGGGTTTGAGGGCTTTCGTGGTACGTGAGATATCACTTGTCAATAGAGCGCGAAGTTCAGGAGAGTAGACGGAAGGTCGGGAAAGTGATGTTTTCTGGATAATGGACGGAGGAACCTGGGCATTGGGGTCGGAAAGAAATGGCTATTTGGCACGAGAACCGCTCTGTTATTTTGGAGCTGGAACAGAGCCGACGGACAAACCTCCATAAGCTCGTGTTTAAGCTTCCCCTTTCGACCATATGCGATATCAAGAATGTGGTCGAAGCTTCGCCAATCACCGTGAAGTCCCCTGCTTATCTTTCCTAGTTCCTACAAGTGGTGTGAGTGTTTTCGCTTGAGGCGTGAGGGATGAACGGGGAGACCTTGGATATGCGTCTGAATTTCTTCTTCTGTAGACTGAAGGGCTTTGTATCTCTGAGATTCTCCAAGTCATCGCGAGCCTTGAGTCGATAGAATTGCCTATAAATGCCAGTGAGTCCACCGGACCCAGCCCCATCGATGTGTATGAAGTTCTACCGAAGATAATTGTGGGGTAGTTGGCGGATGATCCTCTGGTAGTCACGGTACAGTGATAGGAACGGGAGAGGTTTCGACATGACATGGACGTTAAGGAGAATCTCCGACGGCCCAATACCACCGAGCATCCATCACCTTTCATTTATGGTTCCCACGGTCAATTTCATATTCTCCAGTTGTCCCGACCAATCGCATGAATACCCCATAGCATGCAGAGCACAACGATACCACACATCAAGGAATATATGCATGCCCACACACTTGGCGAATAATCAAAGCTTGGTGTTCAGTCCTCAACTTTCTAGGTGAAGCTAAAAATATTCAATTTCGGTGAAAACCCTTGTTGCAACTTCGGTCGTATTCAGGACATTAAAGAGGTTCCTACCCCAGTGTCATCGCCATTAGTCACTATTCCAATTCCACTTCCGTTTGCACATAAATTAACCGGGAAAACCCCGCAAAAATGCGTATAAAATATCGCGGAGAGATTGGTTTCGACTCTCCAAGTCCCAAAGATGATGAAATCCCTTCTCGTTGCTCTCGTTACCGTGTCTTGCGCCGTTGCGCAACAAGCAGTGAGTATTCTCTGAGCGCTTCGTTTCCACATTGCTAAACCTATTGACAGATCTACGCCCAATGTGAGCCCTCTCACTCCTGAAAGTTAGACGAAATTTTGAATATAATTTCTTCCCCTCCCCTCAGGTGGTGGTATTGGTTGGAGTATGTTAGTTCATTTGCCTGAAAGTAGCGAGACTGACTATCTATGTAGCTGGCGGAACGACCTGTGTGAGCGGGGCCGTTTGTACCGTTATTAATGATTGTAAGTTTTGGTCACCTTTCATGGACACCTCTTTCCTAACATACATCCAAGATTACTATCAATGCGTCCCGGGAACCGGAAGTAGTACGGCTACCACCACTTCATCAGGCTCCAACCCAACAGGGACAGCGACCCCTGGCGGTCTTCCTTTCGTGGGCGGTGTGAATATGGCTGGTTACGACTTCACTGTCGTAAGTAGAGTCCCTCAAATCTACTGCATCAGTAGACCCACTACTCATTCTTGTCAAGTCGACGGACGGTTCCTTCAAAGGAACAGGTAGCACTCCACCTGCCGAGCAATTCACCCACTTCGCTCAGCAAGGAGTCAACATCTTCCGTATTCGTGAGTCCAACCTTTCGTGCTTCTAAACCCACACCTAACAACGGTCAAATATCAGCTTTCGGTAAGTAGGGTAACCATGAAGGCTTAAAACCAGTCAATGAACGAGACATTAGCGTGGCAGTTGATGACACCCACGGTTGGTGGAACCATTGATAGTAGCTTCTTCAGCCGCTACGACGGCAGCGTTAAAGCTGCACTCAACTCTGGCTCCAACCCTTGGGTCATTCTTGACCTTGTGAGCTTTCGTTCCTTGATGTAGTATGATTTCAGACTCACCATTCACTCATAGCACAACTACGCACGTTGGAACGGACAGATCATCAACCAGGGGGGACCCACTGATGAACAGTTCACTAGCTTGTGGTCCCAAGTTGCCGCCAAATATAAAGATAACTCTAAAATTATTGTGCGCGGTTAATCTCTTCCAGATCACCATGAACGTGACTGATAAACGATTAGTTCGGTATCATGAACGAGCCTCATGATGTCCCGAACATTTCCACTTGGGTTGCATCCGCCCAGGCTGCTGTCAACGCTATCCGTGCCGCCGGCGCCACTTCTCAGTATATCCTCCTCCCAGGTCAGATAGCCAGTCTTCCAGTCTTATGACCCATAATTCATAGAGGGCCCAGGTTCATCTTGGTCCAGTGCACAAGCATTCCCCACCGAAGCCGGACCACAGCTCCTCAAGGTTACCGACCCTGCTGGTGGAACCAGCAAACTCATTTTCGATGGTACGTCGTTTCGTCCCCTCTCGGCTCAAGGAATCAACTGATCAGATTTCAGTCCACAAGTACCTTGACAGTGATAACAGTGGAACCCACCCTGACTGTACTACGGTAGGCCCACCTTTTCACCACTTCTCATAACCTGTGACTAGACATATACACATAGGACAACGTTGGCGTCATGCAGACCCTTGTCGACTTCCTCAAGGCCAATGGCAACAGGCAAGCACTTCTGAGCGAGACCGGCGGAGGCAACACATCCTCTTGCTTCACTGCGTAAGCCTACATCTTTCCTTATTTCTGAACCGGGCTGAATTATTTGGAAAGTCTGAACTCGGAGCTCGCATTCGTGAAGGCTCACTCTGATTCGATTGTCGGATTCACTGTCTGGAGTGCTGGTGCCTTCGATACCACCTATACTTTGACCCTCACGCCTAATGCCGACGGCTCTGATCAACCTTTGTGGACCCAAGCTGGTAAGTAACTTAAGATAAATTTGCGCACGCCTTCCTCACTAGCTATATTCAACAGTCCGCCCCAACCTGCCTTGAAGACAAGTCTAATTGTATCTGTCAATCATGTAATAGCAAAATATAGCATGTAGACAATTATCACGAGTTCGAGTGTCAGATAATCTTCGATCATCGTATAAATATATTTATTCTAGTTGTGAAGCTTACTAAGTTTGATCTGACTGGACTCTCTCATTCCCTGGAAGGGCGGCCCGAAAAAGATAATGATAATCAGCCAATCAGATACCACAACTGGACTGACTAATGAATCCGTTCGGCCAGACTGACCAAGAACTGGGACTGCAACAGACCTCCATAACCTCTACTCGTTTAGGCTGACTGAGGATGGTGAATGCTTTGCAATCTACATATCCAAGATATTCTTCTCATAATCACGCAGCCACCAAAACGAGACAACAACCCCAGTGGTCTTGGTCGCGCGATCATCAACCGCAAAATTAAAGATGCTAGGCAGATGCAAGAAACTGGGAATGTGTGTATCCCTTCCACTAATACTTTACCCTGATTAAACCTTTCTTGACAGTACTCGGTAGATGTGGATACAACGAGTCGGCTGAAGTCCGTCACTCAGGAGAGGGATCTCGACGAATTCTTTAGCACTGCAGAGCTTGCTGGAACAGAATTTACTGCCGGTAAGTTTTCCTTATGTCCATCGCATCTGAAGATGTTCATGTTCAAAGAGCGAAGAAATGTGAAAATCATCCAACAGTCTGTTACATCCTCGCAGAATCCCTACCTGCTCACAGAACAAGAAGAGGCGAACATTTTGAAGGAGCAAGAAGCAAACAAAATGCGACTACGAGTACCACGGAGGCCGCCATGGACAAAAGTGATGACACCCGCCCAACTGGATAGACAGGAAAAGGCGGCATTTCTGGAGTGGAGGAGAGGTCTTGCCGAGTTAGTCACCATCAAGTTTTCCCTGGCTTGACACCCACTCACATTGAAATCTCTCAAGACTGCAAGAAACAGGAGGTTTTCTCCTCACACCTTTCGAGAGGAATATAGAGGTTTGGAGACAGTTATGGCGAGTGCTTGAACGTTCTCACCTCATTGTTCAAATTGTGGACGCACGGAATCCTTTGAGGTTTCGCTGTGAGGATTTGGAAGACTATATTCGAGATGTTGAAGGGGTCGAAGGGGAATCTGGGACGGGCAAGGGAAAACGCAAGAGCCTCTTATTAATAAACAAGGCGGATTTGTTGACAGCACAACAGCGGTACGTTCGACGAGATTCTTTTTTATGCCCAGGCACTGAATGACGGTGTCCTAGTTGTCATTGGGCAGATTATTTTGAGTCGCAAGGGATTCGCTACGCCTTTTTTTCGGCAGCCAACGCCGCGGCTATACAACAGGCTCGAAAAGAGGCAGCAGAGGCAGCCTTACATCAGGATATGGTCAACGGAGATGCAGCTGAAAACCTCGAAGAATTAAGTGAAGGCGCTGAACCTCAACACGATGAAAATCAGAAGGAAACCGACAAGGAACCCCCGACCTCTTCAGAATCAGGTAGCGAAAATGAAGGCAGTGAAAATGAAAATTTGGACTCGGGCAGAGACGATTACTTCTCCGCTGAAGAGGACGATGAGTTCAATCAGGACCTGAGGGCTCGGGTACTCTCAGTTCTTGAATTAGAGGATCTTCTGTTGAAAGAGGCGCCACCGTTATCAAGTAAGTCTACCGTGTCGTGGCACAGATCACCTCTTACATTATTACAGATTTTACTGATGCCTCGGGTAAAGTGCCGTCGAAGCTCAATGTTGGTCTTGTGGGATACCCAAATGTCGGAAAATCCAGTACAATCAACTCGCTTCTTGGAGAGAAAAAAGTCAGCGTGTCCTCGACGCCCGGAAAGACAAAGCATTTCCAGACCATCCATTTATCAGATTCTATCATACTTTGCGATTGTCCTGGTCTTGTCTTCCCCCAGTTTGCTACCACAAAGGCAGACTTGATCTGCGATGGTGTCCTCCCAATTGATCAAATGCGCGAATATACAGCACCCGTGTCTTTGGTCGTGAAACGGGTACCCAAAGAGGTTCTTGAAGCTGTTTATGGATTGTCTATCAAATGCCGGAGCGTAGAGGATGGAGGGGATGGAAAGATCACAGGACAAGATCTCCTGATAGCCTATGCCAGTACGTCGTCACCGTACGCATCCCATACGCCATTTTCTCACCCACTATCTAGTTGCAAGAGGTTATATGCGTTCCAGTCAAGGCAACCCAGATGAGGCTCGTGCCGCGCGTTATATTCTGAAGGATTATGTCAACGCCAAGCTCCTCTTCTGTCACCCGCCTCCTAACTTAGAGGAGAATTCCTTCAACACGAAGACGAGACAAATAGCATTCGAGCGAGCCGCAGGAAAAAAGAAGGCCCCTGTGACTCGGGTAGGAAAGGACTCGGACACATTCGTACCACCCACAAACGCCACGAATAATCTACCGACTCAGGGTCGAGGCATCAAATCCACCGCCGTCGACGACGAATTTTTTGGACGGAATTCTTTGGCGGGCAGACCCATGATACAGGGCCGTAACAAAACTGGTCAAAGTTTTTCAAGAGCCAAGTTCTACCCTCATCAAAACGCCGTGGCAAATGATGGGACGCCACTGGACTTTAGAAGTGCACGCATTTCTGCGGTCCTGGAGAACGCTGGATCCGGAAAGAAACACCATAAGAAAATTAAACGGGTAAAACAACGAAGTGGGAAGGGCTACGACTAACAAGGCAAGGCCGCGCATAGATATGTATGTACCTTATAATGTATTCCAAGGATCGTCAGGGGTCACTCGGTTCCGAGATTAGTTCAGAAATTTGATCTGATCACCCTGAAAGTATATATATATACCGCACCTTGATCCGTAGATCCAGTTCCTTTTCCACAACATCCCTCAGCCACCCAGCTTCGGGGTTAGCGTTTGTCCCTGACCTGATAAAAGTCTCTCCAAATGCGCCCCCTTGATCCAAAGCTCTTGATCCAGACAAAGTCTCTGTCCTTTCACTCGGACTCCACCAGCCTCTCAGATATTCGATCCAGCGACATGGACGTTTGCGCTAAACTCGTAACTACTTGGCAAGGCTATAGAGAGTGTAATGTCGTCACTAGGATTGTCATGCACCGCTACAGCCTCGTCTTATAGCCATAATTGTCGGGTTCACCCGTCCCGCCACCATCGGGAGGAATGCGAAGCTCTGGTAAGTACAGGTATCCAACCGAAGCTTCTGAAGTTGATAAGAATGGAGAAGCACATATACTATCAGCCACCTTGCCATATCCAGTATTCACTGCAAGCTATATGCGTACGATTTATGTGCATGCTTTGTACTAGTGGACTCACACACATTCTCCGGCCTATTAGCGTCAGGTCGCCAACAGGAGGTGTCATAGTTTCCTGTCAGGTTAGAGCTCTCCTTGTCCACCCAACCGATGTGAACGTTTGAATACTTAGGACTTATCACGCAATGGCATCATGTACAATGGTCAACAAATCAGAAAAAATTCGGTCATTCTCCTGGACGGTGACATACTTGGCCTTCCCAACAACATCGGTACGATACTCGGCATCTTCGATTATCATCGACTCTTGGCAACTGACGACATGTTCCACAGAGTTCACATGCCATCATATCGTTCGAGAATCACAGGAGAAGCTGACTATTTTCGACCCAACTCCGCCACCCCAAGCGGCTCAAAAGGTCTGTTGAGGATTTCAAGTAAACTTCCGTATATGAAACACCTTTCAGCGCCTTGGGAAGTATATTGTCACGTCTCAATGTCTAGGAACGGGCTCGTTTGCGACAGTTCACCTTGCCTTAGACCCAACCAGGCACAGGCAAGTTGCCTGCAAGAGCATCAGAACACGAAAGGACAACGAGGTCGAACAAGTCATGAAGGAAGTGACGATATTAATGAAACTTAAGCATGCGAGTCTTCCATTGTTTCCGGTCTGTCCACATATCAGGATAACACGCATGGATCACTAGCCAAACATCAACGAGATCTACGATACTGAACAAGACAAAAGATTCATGTGAGGATTTCTGTCCCAGCCGAGGCGCGCCCATCTTCATTATTATTA
The DNA here is from genome assembly GCA_003315915.1 of Macrolepiota dolichaula. Lineage (NCBI taxonomy): Eukaryota > Fungi > Basidiomycota > Agaricomycetes > Agaricales > Agaricaceae > Macrolepiota > Macrolepiota dolichaula. The sequence continues at coordinate 26,686 of QFDT01001584.1, forward strand.
CGCAAGAAACATATTTCTTCAGCTTTGCACCGGCGGAGACTTATTCACCTATATAACGGGACCAATGGGCAATGGGAACCCTCTCTGTGAGGCGGAAGCAAAATACATCATGTACCAACTTTTAGAAGGATTGCGCTATCTGCATGACTTAATGATTTCCCATCGTGGTATGCCTTTTTCATGAGTTCAGCCATGGAATACGACTGATGCCTTACAGACCTCAAGGGATTCCCCAAACGTTCTCTCCCTTGTATATTATACTGATCGTTGGCGTTCCACAACAGCCCGAGAATATCTTGTTGCACGCTCCCGGCCCCTATCCACGGATCCTGATCGCTGATTTTGGTCTGGCAAGACCAAATGCATATCAGGAAACTTTCAACGTTTGTGGGACGGTTTCTTATCTGCCGCCCGAGGGAGTACTTGCACTAGATCACAAACACCTTGGGTACATTGGGTAGCTTCTCACCATCCTCAGGCATCAGCCTCTGCTCATCGACTTCAGGATGCCCGCAGATTGTTGGAGCGCTGGAGTCATCCTCTATGTTATGCTCGCGTAGGTCCTTCGTAAATTGTCGTTACACGTTGGCTAAATTTCGCATTTCATATATGAGCGGATGCCATCCGTTCGATAACGAACCGGATAAGCTCAAGCCTCGAGAGTCCGACTCTTGTTGTAGCTCGGAAAACAGCACCGGGAGCAGGGACACACGCCTGAAGGAACGAATTGTATGTGGTGGTATTCATTTTCCACATCACCCATGGAACAATTTTGACGACGGTAAGTCTCACCTGATGTCGAGGCCTCGACTAACATAGTGTTGAACGACCTAGCGAAGGAATTGATACTCGAGCTTTTGATCCATGACCACACTAAACGAGCCACCGTATATTCTGCACTTAGGAGTGTTTGGATCCAGAGTGAAATCAAAGATTTGAGGTCGTTATACCGACGTAGAGTCACAACTACTGTACAGGATTGTTCGTTATAACCAATAGGACTGCGCGTTTCAGGCTTTGAGGAAATTGGCGTGGACTATGGAATTCATAGGTTCAACTGGTGCAGTAGCTTGTGGTAGCAGATATATACTTACAATGGACGTGATCGGACGCAAAAGTGGAGATCTAGAGGAGCAATGAGTACAGGGTTTGTCGATAAAGAAGTCAGGGTATACACACAAAGTAATAACTGTGGTCGTATCCTTCGTGGCTCCGCACCCTGACTTGAACTTCATCGTAGCCAGCACCTCGGGCTGCCTTGAGGAAATTCTCCGGTAAAAGTTGGCCTTGCTTATAAAAGTTGTCACCAGTACCCTGCATGTGTGATATGAGAAAGCCGAAAGGTCGAAACAGACAATCTCACGTAGTCAATGAGAATATGGACGGGATCGGTATGTTTAGATATGAGCTCCGTAGCGTCATACAAATCTTTCCCTTCCCCGATGCCGCCTTGGAGGAAGCCGTTGAAAGCCTTTTCTCCCCATGGACAATTTGATGGATTCGAAATAGGGGAGAAAGCTGAGGCCGACCTATATTGCTTCGATTTCGACGCGAGGTAAATCGTGAGCGCACCGTGGCCACCCATACTGTGACCAAAGATTGATTGTCGCGACCAGTCCTGGGGTCTGGTGGGTACATGGAAATAGAATATCGCCAGAGCTTACGATTGGTAAACCAGCAGCCTCGATCACTTGAGGGAGCTCAATTGTAACATGGGTGAGCATATTGTACCACTTGGAATACTCGGGCTTTGTAGCGTTCAAGTAGAATCCGGCGCCAACGCCGAAATCCCATGAATCTGTTTCATTCGGGGCACCTGCACCTCGAGGTGATGTGTCAGGGAAGAGGATCGCAATACCTTCGGCGGAGGCTGTCTTCAAAAAGTTTCCTTTCTGCGCACTAGGTGATGGACTTGGTGAAATTGATCAAGGGATAGAGAATGACGCACCCGTTATCTTCTGTGCATGTCAGACCTGCGAGATAGATGAGAATGGGAACATTCTTCTCCGATGCGTTTGGCGGTAGGTAGAGGTTGAACTGGGTGGGGAGGCCACCCAGGGCAGCTGACTAAAAGAGAAGATGGATAGGTCCGTGAACTGAGGGTGGGTATGATTAAATACCTTGAACTTATATTTGGTAAGTTCTCCCTCGTAAGATTTGTTAGTGGAGAGTGTTTCTAGTGCTGATGTGTTCGCCATCGAGTTCGGGTGGTAGATACTGGGAGGTGAAAGGGTTCTTGGGAACGTTTAGGGGATTTGAGGAGTCTGGAGTAGGCCAATGATATAAGTCTTCCACAGATGGTCATCACGTGTGATAAATTCAGTCATGGTTATCAATAAGTTCGATGCCCATTGGTTTCCGTTTGTTCTGCTTCTTGGAGAAATGAGAATTGTGTCGCTTGATTGTTGAGGCGACTTGGCACACGAATTCACTTATCACTATTGAAGGCGCAATTAAGACTTAGAAGACTGTTGACAAGTTATGGTTCGATGATGCCGCTGTGGATGAATAGTATACTGTGATAGGAGGTCAAATGTGGCCAGGATCAACGTTGCAACAAGCACTTTGTTGTGCCGAATACGCGGGAACAGCATCAATCCGGGCACCTGACATCATCCTCAACCAACCACTCGATTCATGGCCTATTCGCTTTGCTCATCTCGATACACTACACTATAATTCATGCATAAAACAAGGCCCGATTCCCTGAATGAAGCAGAGGAGAGCTTCTTACTAATCCATCTCTGCGTTCTTGGAGTTTTCTTGTACTTTCTCTGGTCAAAGAGAGACAGAGCTAGTGTGAGTTCGATTCGAGCACCCGGTGACGCTAAGCTCACTGGATTTATTTCCTAGTATATAGGAATTCCTGCAGCTGGCTTCTCTGGGACCTTGACTTCGTTCATTAGCCTCTTGAAATACCTGTACAATCCTGCCAAGGTGCTAAAGGATGCCTATCACAAGGTTGGGAACGAAACCAATGTCCGTAAACACAGCCTGATATCCTTTCAGTTCCCCGGCGGTATATTTAGGTGTCCCACTTTCACGCGTTGGATTGTTGTCATTGCGGGGACGAAATATGTGGAGGAGTTGCGAAAAGCACCTGAGGATGACCTTTCGGCTTCGGAGGCTATGAAAGAAGTCAGTCACTGTTACATTCTTCATGTGCCAGGGGCTCTGATGGCCAAAAAGGTGCTACAACTCGCATTCACGATTGATTCAGGATTACTTGCCAACTCGGAATTGAAATCTCTTCTCGGTGCTCAGCTCGCACGGAATTTGCCTCCATCTCTTCTCGCTATGCGCTCTGAGATATTGAAGTCAATCAATGAGTACCTACCATCTGAGGAGTATGGTGAGCGCGTGCAAGTTATTTCCGAAATTCGTTACTAAGGAATAATCAGGATGGAAGTACATTGAGGAGTCGAAATTCATGAGGCATATGTGCAGTCGGGTGATCACCCGAGCTCTAGTTGGAGCATCATTATGTAGGTTTACAAGCTCATACTCCCCGCGACATCGTGATCCTCACCTAGAGCAGCCCAAGATCCCGAGTTCACAAATATTGTCGCTACCATCACCGACAACCTGGAACACTATGCAGGGAAATTGAGAATGCTTCCCAGGTTGCTTCGGCCGTGCGTCCTTCCCACCCTTCCCCCTACATAGTCTGACTTTCTGACCTGGCTAGGCTTTTTGTGTTTCTATTCACACCTTTGCCACGCATCAAACGACGAATGCGAACCATACTCTCCAGGACATTGAAAGAACGCCAAGAATCACTAGTGCACCATGGGGACTCGTTCCCTGTACGTTCGTTCCCTTGCTTATTCTCCATACATTAACAGTCAGGTAGAATGACATGATAACATGGTTCGTCAGCCATGACACCAAATCCGAGATGCCTATAGATGAACTCGTGGTCCATGTGATGTTGGTGCATTACCTCGCTGTCCAACCTATGTCGCGGGTATATCCTTCAGTATCGGGCCCTCATGACATAAATTGACCCGCAACTTCCACCTAGATATTGAGTCAAGCGCTTCGCAACCTCGCGCAACACCCACACTGGACTGAAGAAATTCATGCGGAAGTAGACAAAACTATTAGGCGAGAGGGATGGTCGAAGCTTTCCATCGAGAGGCTTCATAAATTAGACAGCTTCCTCAGAGAAACTATGCGCCTAAATGGGACTACGTACAAAAATTCCTATCTGACTCGTAGGTGTTGTATATTCTGCAGAAACAATGTATGCTAACACTCTCAGTGAGTATGGGCCGTAAAACCATCCGACCACTCACGTTTTCTGATGGTACTACAATACCATCAAATACACTTCTCTTCGTCGGCTCACACCTTCTGCATACGGATCCGCGATATTACTCTAGGCCCGAAACTTTTGAACCCTTCCGCTTCGTCCCCCCGACCGTCGAAGATGATACAGTCCCATCACAAATCGCCTGCTCCATGTTTACGCCTCCGCTTCCTTCCCCGGTTTCCCTTCCAGGTCCACTGTTCGTGCCAGTGTCATCTACTCTCCCCGCAACTTCGCCCACATTTTTGGCCTGGGGACATGGTAAACATGCTTGTCCAGGCCGATTCTTTGCTGCCTCCGTTATGAAGCTTATATTAGGCCACTTGGTGTTAGAATTTGACTTTCACGTACCTCCCAGTGCCCGCACGGTATCTCGAGGGTATGGTAACCAACAGAGAAATGGCGAGGCGGAGTCACAGGAGAAGAATATTCTCTGGATTGAGGCAAAACGACGGCAGCCACGGCCTAATCTCAATTTGTAATGCCGGCGAGCAGAGAACAGGATACGGATCCTCGCCGAGATACACATAATTATTTAAACTACAGAAATTCTAAACGAATCACGCAAACAACCTAACCTTCAATTGTTGTGAGCGGTCAAGTGGATGGTCAACGTTCAACGTTCAACAATGGTCGCGGGTACCGAGATCCTGGAACACCATTTGCTTTGCATCAGGAGATTTCAGTGAGGTGAAGCCCTGCTGCGTAGTGTCTTATCTCAGGAGAATCTTCATCAGGGACCCTCGCCTCGGTGTACGGTGGCGAGGATGGCATTTCACACTCGGCCTGTACGTGTATCTCAGCCCTTTAGAATACAACCCCTGGACGCGGACGTAGACCGGGGCTCCAGAGACAGGGTCCTTGTTTTTTCTGGGTCATTTTATTGTCCCAGGTTTCGTGGCTCATGACGGACATCGCCAGGGTCCATGGGGCGGATACAACTCACTCTCTTTGAACATTGTATTGATATAAAATCACATTACATAGATTCGCCAGGTGTACAATTTTGCTCGGGTATACGTTCCTCTATCACTTTTGCACGATCAGCGTAGTTAATCGTCGCAGGAACTCAGGTTATAAAAACTCTCGTACCATTGAAACAAAAGTTGAACAACTCGGGTCTGGATCTGAGAAATTCCGTCTTGTAGCCCCTAATCATACACTCCGCCGACGAGGAAGACACGATACACTTTCTTTCAAGATTGTATTCATATAAAATCACATATCACATTGGCTCGCCAGCGTTCCAGAGCAGTGTGATCAATGAAATCCGCTAATGTAGGCCTGCCTCCCTACCTAACTAGTTGCCCTGCCCTCATGAATCATTTGTTTATTTGTTTCGCCGAAAAGCGAGTTCGAATATCAACTAGGCGAATATGATAACTTGTATTTTTGACTCTCGGAGTGGAGGATACGATCACAGCGCGACCCCATTGTCCTGATTCTCGGTGACCCTTAGTCTAATGAGATAACTATGAAATTCCAACAAACCATATGAATAATCAGCATATACATGCACACCTTAGGATCCCCAAAGATAACTTGGACTTCCCGGATAACGTCGCTGCGGGTTGGTATTTTCCTATTATTCCCTCCAAACCTTGTCGATAAACGCCTCCGAAGTTCGAATGGGAGACCCATCCAAAAAAAATGTATCTCGTTCAACGCAATTCACTTGGGAAGCGGTGAGCACCCTGACGAGGGCATCGAGACCGTCTCTATATTTTGTGAATTCCTCGAGACTGTGGATATCTCTGACGGTCCATGCTTGAGTGTACTCCTCGAGATCGAGGATTGTGCACTGGCGGCTTTGGCCTGGAGTGGTTTTGGGTGGTGATGCTTGCGAGGGTTTTTTATTGGTGGGTGGCATGGCGGTGAGGATAGTGTTTTTTGTATAACCTGTGTATATACACCGACTTTCCCGCTCGAGAATATGTTCATGTCCTTCATTGACCCTGTGTGAATAGGGGCTCGATCAATGTGTCATCGTTAGTCAAAACATTGGCTTTGGCGTCGTTGCCACGAAAAGGCCTTACGATCTATGTAAACCAATATTTAAGTCAATATGCTGATCATCCATTGATTACATTATTTGTACTTGAACCCAAACAAAATATATGACTGGTATCTAAAAAACCGAGATTAGTATTATCTATGCACTAAGACCGTGAGATGTTTGGTGATAATCCAACAGTGAATTAACAGTACTCGGTATTAATTCCTGTTCTCTCCCCCTTGCTCTGACCTCTCTGCTCGAGAGCTGTTTTCAGGTGTTGCAGTAGGACCATCGGCAACACTTCCACCGTTGTCTTCTGTCGTATGGAGTAGCGAACTGGCTTTCGGAGTCACATTTCCACTACTTGGCTTACTCTCCCTGGCTGCTTGAGTTGATGTCGACGGACAGTCTATTTCCTCTTTCTTCACGCCAGGATCTTCTAAACTTTGCATCATCTGCTCTCTCTCCTGTTCCTCACTTCGTCTCACCGCTGTACCTTGGGTTTGTCCGCCTCCAGATCCTTCATCCTCATCTCCCTGTCCTTCAACTTCTCGCGCCAACATATCTGCGATACCGAGGTAAAACGTCGCTGGACGGAATTCGATTTCTTTGCCCATGATTTCGGCCCATTTGTA
>QFDT01001587.1:0-22960 GCA_003315915.1 Macrolepiota dolichaula
ACAATTGTTACCCGCTCACCCCGGGTCTGATTCATGCAGGACCGTGTAGTCCTACCATCTCCATGAAGCGCCCTCAAACCCGCAGGACCTGACTGACATAAACGATCTCATCCTGAATTCTTCGTTGAGTTGACCTGAATTTATCTTCACCGACTACCATCATGATTCTGCTGTGTTCAACTTGGTGTTGGCTACTAATACTGGAATCGTAGCCCTTGTCTTAAACCCTCAAAATCATAATGTCCTTTCTCGCGTTGCCCATGTCTTTATGATCAAAACCCACACTCCCTACTTCCTTGCTGTCCTTTCAGACTGTGGGCATAAATAGGTCATATCTATCCTATTATTCGATGGTTGGACAAAGTGCGTTTTCGTCCTGAATTTGTGCTAGCGTGATATCGACCTTTGTCCTAGCTAGCTCATCCACTGCCACGGCCGCCCCATTAGCGTCACCGACGTTCACAATAATATTCGATTCCTCTTCAAGGACATTGAACCGATGTATGCTTTACAACATCTCTTGGGCATACAGTGGTCCACCTGTACCCCTTTCCTTCGTTGCCACCACTCTCGATGTTGCACAGGGCCCTCCTCCATCATCCCTTTACCCGCGGCTGATGTCAACGTTGAGCACAGAGAATTTACACCCGGGACCATCCAGTACCTCAAATCATCCTTCAGTGACAACTACCATTGCGGATGGTGTCGATCCACGCGCATCCTATGTATCGTGGAACGTCGACGTACCACTAGGTTGGTATCAAATAATCGTTTCTACCGCCAGCTCGTTCGTGGCACAATCCAACCCATTCTATGTACAACCTGGAAGCGACATGGCCTGCCCTTCGGGACCTCAATCTGGAGGAATCAGTTCTCCAACGCCTCAGCCTGGAGGAAACACCACTCCTAGATGGTCTTCTGCGTTCAGAGACGTTCGCACCATAATCATCATTAGCGTGGTAGCGGGGATTACCGTTTGCATAATGATTATTCTCGCTGTTTATTTTTTTCTGCGGCATCGAAGGAAGAATATCTTATACCGGTCTGGAGAGCTAGTCAAGCCGTTCGTGATTACACCAGTCACAAATCGCCCCGCAATCGCGCAACAGGAAACCTTTACTGTTGCTGTCACTCCCTCGTCTAAAAGGCGACCTAACACACCTCGCGCAAACGCAGTACAAATAACATCTAGTTTCATTCCGCACGCCAGACAAACATCTTCGTCCAATACCACCATGCACGCTTTATCCCAGTCGCTCAGCAACAATATGTCCTATGCATTATCGCGGATATCCGAGATGATTACATCCGTGGCGCAACCGTCGGTCAGAACCATCAGCGGGGATATAATGAGCATGAACCACAGTGCTTCGTCGCTCGCTGGGATTTATGTCCCGCGAAATGCCCACGCGGATACATTATCGGTGTTGTCCAACGACGGGAATGACCCCGGATATCCAGAGGATAGCCAATCTTCCAGCTCATCTGGAGTGCACCATCCTGATCCACCTGCTGAACATTTAGGCGGATCACGACCCTCGTTGCAACAGAGGGACCTTGGCAACACTATCCCAGAGAGTGCTCTGAGCACTCGACTTCCCACATATTCAATGATCTCGCAGGTCTCATTGTCCAACCACTCTGCCTTCTCAATCCTTCCTGTTTATCCAGGAGATGATGTTGACGATCGTACAAATGAAACTTGCGCCACGCGAGTATAGCGGTGACACTACCTGAAATTCCAAGTCCTAAACCCGGGACCCTGCCTGTCAAGGCAGTACATACCCATCATCTTGTAGTGTCTTGAAGAATACCCCCGAGTTCATTCTCGTTGTTCCAATTTCATATACCTTGAGTACCAATAGATTATACCCTCGAAATGGAACCTACCTATTGTGATATCACATGACTTGTAGTTGTCGTGGTGGAGGCAATCAAGTTCCTCTAGATAATCAGCTGTATCTCTCAACACACATACACTGTTCCACCAATTGACATATATCTGAATGCACAAGACTGTAGCATCAATACTTCTCCCAACGAGATCAGGTATCATTGTATTTGACAGATGGTGGTGGAAGGGCCTTTTAAGATCGTCAGAGGTACCGTCCTCGCTATGGTATGAATCCCCGTACTAAATTGAGATCGCCTTATTGTCTACCAGTGGTGTCACACTGGGCTCGCTCGGCCGTGATAATGTGTAAGAGTGGCAACGGATTTCTTCGTTGTCGGAGTGACTTCTTTTCTAGTAATGGCAATTATCATGCGCAGTGACCGGAAGAAAGCTCTTGATTGTGGGAATAGGAATATCGGTGGGACCCGCGATATTACTGTCAACCGACGCACTGGAAACGTGAATTTGCATAGCTGTTACCCTAGGCTTGTAAAATTCATGACAAGTCAAGATCCTATTGCTGAAGTTGTAGGCTTACTCTGGCCAGTAAGAATATGCCGTTGCGGGTGTGGTAAAGCGTGCACTACATGTATTGCTTGTGGTAGGTTCAGTCTAGTCTCAACACAGTACTTGTAAGATACATTGAATATATATAACTTCTATTATTGTGGAACTCTTCAAGGGTGAGGATAATGCGAGCCTCAGAAAAAATGTGAAGAACGCAACGAGCGACTGGTTCACCCCAATAGTGTGAGACTCAGGGATTCTGGTTGATCTCTAGGTTGGAAGACATATGATAATTGTCCGGCCAGTGTCAGGCTCAATGTGCTCGTCGTCTTTACACCACACCTGAATACTTCATGAGAACTCATGATCCCGTTTCCACGTCTACAACTGAAGAAGCCTCTGAAGATTGAATCCCGTTCAGGGTAACATCGCTCGCCCCTCCTTTGCCTGCCTCCCTCTCTGATGATTGCCCAGTCCTCAACAACTCCAGTACCTGCGGGCTTTGAGGTTGGGGTGTGCCTGTACCATTTTCGTGGGAGAAATTCAAGCCGGTGGAAATGGTGCCAAGTTCGGCGGTGGATGCGAGTGTTGTCTCGGCCCCAAGTCTTGGACCGGTTCTTGCATTTGAAGTTTGATGATGACGTTGGTTGAGAAGGACCATGAAGCAGTTACTGTATCTATATCGACAATGTGAAATTAGTATGTCGACTTGTTAGAAGGACAAGAACGCGGGTGCTGACAATTTACCGAGGACATATCCTCTAACAAAGTCACATTAGTAAGAAGTATCCGCCAGAAGGGAAGGCTGTGTGCCTACGCAGTTTGATAAATTTTTGTGTTCTGCAGAACTTTTAGTTGGAGGTTCCGTGTCCAAATGAGCACGTACAGGAGGAGCAATTGGTTTAACGAGAAAAGTCATGACTGACACAATCGCCACTGTGGCTGGGAGAGACAACGTCAGAATTTCCTTGAAATCAGAAACCCAAGGGATGCGCACCTGTTATTGCATTAGTCTCGAGTGTGAGCGTCAGAAGGCGCATTATTTTTCGCCCCGTTGATACATGTACTGCTCTCGGTTCCCTCGCCACTCGGAGGAACTGATGAAATGATGAGGATGCCCTATTGTTTATGATAGGGTTGATAAGGGAGGAGTAAGAACGTACAATATATGTCAGGGAAGCGGCGATGATGATATCTGTCGCTGTGCTTCCGAAAAGCCATATCTACACAAGGAATGATCAATTGTATAAGGATGAGAAGGGTCAAGGTATATACCTTGCTTGGTATGAGATAGCTAGGCTCAAGAAGCGCGAGATTTTGTAGTTGCAAGACCTGTTCGGACCAAAAGGTTAGGTCAGAGTGCGTTACCTTGTTGTGTACACCCACATGTATCCCACTAGCCATACCGCCAGCAGCGGTAAGGAGAGCTATCTGATAAAAAAAACGTTGAAAACTCCCGGAAACAAAGTTCATCAAGTCACGGCTCACGAATCCAGTCAGGATTGGTATAGCTCTCCATCCACTCAGCACCCATATCCTCCAACAATACACCATTTGCACGATTAAGCCAATAATGGCATCCAAGGTAGGTATGTCAATTGCAGCATAGTGAAACTCGTATACTTTACCAAGGTTACCAAAATTATATGCATACCAGTAAAATCCGTCGTCCATTGTGAGTATGGTTTGTACAGTGTCGAGGAGGAAGATCAGATGTACTTTGAAAAGAGGTTAGATTATTTATGGGATACGTGTGTTTGGAGGAGGCTCGCCTATGAATTTAATGGCTATCTTGTCTTTGCGGGAGTACATCAAATATAAGACTAGAGAGTGATTGTCATTGCACTGGTTGGGCTCGAATACCTCCGGACGTACTATATTGTACAGTGAGTAACCCGTAGAGGTACCAGTTAAGCATCATCCCTACAAGCTGGAGAGTCAAATTGCGAGCCATTAGCCCACTGGGGTAAAATGAACGGTCACGGAGAGACTAAGGCTTACTGCCGGTCCAACACTACGACAAAAATTGAATGTTGAACAAAGGTCAGTGCGAATGGTGCAGGGTCAAACATAGGACAAAAATTCACATTAGTGCGATATTTCCTGGGACTGGAACGTTGGGTGGGTCCATTATCTTTGTGGGGGGAGGCAGGTTTTCTGAATACCTCGAGACGACAAGCCTCTTTATACTTGTTGACGTTCATCCACTAGTTCCATTGACTGATATCGAATGCACCGGGTTGCACCGGGATTATATCTCCGCCGAATCCAACAAGATCAGGCGTTGCTGTACTTGATGTATGATGTTTTGGAGAAAGCTTTTAAAAAAGCCACAATGATTACGGCTTTTGCGGCACGTGGAGTCAATATACTCCTCTACGCCACACGGGTCGATGGCGAACATATGTCCTAGATGACAGAATCTGCGAAGGATATTAATATCTCCGCACTAAGGTTTGCTCAGGCGTGCTGATGTGTATTTTTCCTTCTATTTGGTCTAGCACCTTTCGTGCGGGAGTTCCAAGGATGGCTTCTGTGCTTTCCCTGTGTTGTCGGAGTGACTTCTATTCTGGCAATGGAAATCACCATGCGCGGTGACCAAAAGAAAGCTCTGGATTAAAATAACAAGAAAAATGATGGCACACAGTCATAAGTGAACATACATGGCCGAGCTTCTGCGTACCTGTGGGATAGTTGTACCAAATACACTCATTTTTATTATCCACTCGCATCACCGGAATTTTGGGGTGGTTAGAAACAAGTATTATTGTCAACCAACAGAAAACGTGAACGCTGAAAGTCCTTGCTAGCACCTTTTTTATGCGTAGCTAGCCTCCTGTCTTACACTGGTATAAATCATGATCTCATAACCCTGTTGCTATGCCCACATCTCCGGTCACCTCTGAGGTTTGAATCTTGCTGGAGGAAACATTTCTCGCTACTCCTTCCTCTGCCTCCGTCACAGATGATTGCCCAGTACTCAACGATCCCAGTCCTTTCGAGGTTTGAGCTTGAGATATATTTGTACCATTTCCGTTGGCAAAATTCAAGCTGGTAGCCATAGTACCAAGTTCGACGCTATATGTTGTTGGCAGTGTCTGAGGTCCAAGTGTTGGGCCAGTTTTTGGGTTTGAAGTATGATGGTGACGTTGGTTGAGGAGGATCATGAAACAGTTACTGTATCTATATTGACAGTGTGAGTTTGATATGATGCGAATGTCAAGAATGGCGAGGACGCTGGCACTGACAACTTGCCGAGGACGTAGCCACTTATAAGATGGCCTTGTTAGGATATATGCTAACATGGGAGACAGTCGTGCGCACCCAGTTTGATAGATGTTTGTGCCCTGCAAATTGATCAGATTTAGGTCTGCAATTTTATTGAGCACGTACAGGGGGAGCGATGGGTTTGATAAAAAATATAATAACTGTCACAATAGCCACTGTGGCTGGAGGAGATAACGTTAGAATTTCCCGAACGTCACGATTTGAGAAAGCCCACCCGTTATCGCATTAGTCTCCAATGTGAGACTTAGAAGGCGCATTATTTTGCGCTGGGTTGAAACGTGTGCTCCTGGTTCCCTTGCCACTCGAAGTAACTGGTGAAGATGGAAGCCAGTAAGTTCTGATCCCAGCAATGATAGTGAAAAAAACAAGAAACATACGATATATGTCATTGAGCTAGCAATAGCTATGTCCGTTACTGCGCTTCCGAAAAGCCATATCTATATAAAGAAAAATTAGATGCACCAGAATACCAAGGATCATGCATGCATGTACCCTCATGTAATTCTCATCGAGGTGCAGGATACTCCGTGACTGATAATCCTGTTTAAACCAATTAGTACGGCCAAAGTTCCCTTGATATGAACACCCACCCTGATTCCGCTGATCATACCACAAGTAGCAGAGAGGACGGCCAGCTAACGACCAAGCTTTCAGGATTTTCGCCGGGTGCCCACCTAAAATTATGGCTTACCAGGCCCGTCACAGCAGGAACGACTCTCCAGTTGCTCAGCACCCATATCCTCCAACAATATACCATTTGCACAAACAACGCGATTATGGCATCCATCGTAGGTATATCAATCGGGCCGTAATGAAATTCGAAGGCTTTGTTGATGTCACCAAAGTTATATACAAACCAAAAGAACGCGTCGTCCATCGTGAGTACGGTTTGCACTGTATCAAGGAGGAAGATGAAGTGCACTTTATGGTACGATCAGGTTGTGGTAGGTACACTTGAGGGTAGGGACATGCCGATTACTTTGATTATTATTGAATTTTTGCGAGAATACATCAAATATAGGACTAAGTTTTTTGATGAGCATCGGGGTGCCGGAGCCCAAAGCCTAAATGACGTACTATATTGCACCGTAAGTAAACCGTAGAGGTACCAGTTGAGGATGATTCCCGTAAGCTTGATAGAGGGTGCATCGGGACTCAGGTAGAATGAGCGATCGCAAAACTTCATCTTACCACAGGACCTGTGCTAGACCAAAGATAAACACGCGAAAGGGGGTATATCATAGAGGAAACTTACATGGGTGTTATACTGTTTGAAGTTGGAATATCAGGCAGATCCATTGCGTGTGCAGAGAGGGTAACCAAGTTCCCTCTCGAGATCACTTGGGGTGATCCACTTTATACTGTCAAGGCGTCTCTTCACCAAATTCATCAGCGCGCTGAACCCAAGTAACTCCATATAGCGCAGTATCACACCATCAAGACTTCTGGGCCTTCTTATCATTGCTCATATGCTAGATCTATCACACTCTAATTAGGGAGGAGGGTGATTTCAGGGACCGTGACTCCTCCCAGAGCGAATGAGGATTTTTGCTTGGCCGTGACAGCCCAGCCTTCAGTTGAGCGCGCACACAACCGGCTATGCCCCAGCATTGAGCGGAGGATTATATCCAATACCCAGCACTTTCCACTGGGGCCTGCAAGCTTCTTCCAAAAATTTGCCGTCTCTTCGTGCGCAGTGATCGACTACAACGTGCTTTTGCATTGCCATTGGGGGATAAATTTGTCCCCGGCGGGGTAGGGTCACCACGTGTTGATCAGAGGAGTTGTATATCATGAGAACGAGAACGCGAGCGATCGTAGTGGGTCCGAGTGAACAAGGACTGAGAAGCGATGGGTATACGGGTACCGGAAATGAGAAAGCTCAAGGCCGGGAATGTGGATGATTGATGGACGGTTGCATCAATGTCATCTGTGTGTGAGTAGAGGTGTATATATAGTCAGTAGCATCAAAATCAACATTCAATGCGCCTCCGCCACGCCATAATTACCTAGATGATCAATCAGATACTCCCGCTTGAAGGGATTAGCGGGATACTTCTAATTTGATCATGTGGGCCAGGGTGTGTTATGTGGGTTCAAGCACGACGTGCAGCTGTATTCTACAGGTATTGGGCGGTCCCAATACGGACTTACTACTCACCCGCTGGACACCATGTGATGGATCTTTACCTTTCGGGCGCAGGAAAGTGTTCCAACACCTCAATAGTGAGAGCAACTGGCTGCGTGCGACCCCTCGTCGAACCTCTCACAAACCATCACTCTCATCAGATACAATCTACTGAGTTGCGGGGTATAACAAGGTATACTCTCATCACTCATCTACCATCCGCGTTGTCGTTCGCCTGAGGTACATCAAATTGCATAGCACCGATAAAAACCAATAAAAACTGAATCCTTGAAGATTGAGAAGGAATGACGTGAAGTCAGGGTCTCCAAGAAAAGCCTTGTCTCTTGTGCACCTTGGGTTTGATCCCCGTTGAACATGAGAAGAGGATATGGCGCTTCAACGGTTTGGAAACCCGATGGATTCAAATGAAACCATACTTACTAATCATTGACTGGGATTTAGGGTAGGTCGATGACGAGAGTAGATAACATGCGGATAACGATTCCATTCTCAGCTTGCTTTCTGACCCCTCAACGTCCTCCCTAGACATAGTCTATACCAACGCCTCGACGCATCGCGTTCACCAAATCCCCTATCTGTGCCAGCGCATAGTTTTATGCGCATAGTCAGGCTTCCCAGACCTCTCAAACCCCATCGATCGTTCGCTGTATTAACCACAGTTGGATGCGGGGTAACTTGGCTAAAAAAGCCTGAGGCCGAGGTCCCTCACGCCAGATTCTGGCAATGACGGGGGAAATCCTCGTGACTCGGTATACACCGCGTCGACTGAGAAATTCAGTCTTTTTGGGGAGTTCCTGACTCGGCATAAGAGGGGTTTTGGTGGGATGTTTTGACGGCTTACTGAGTTCTGACTGATGACGATTATCGCTGTATACATGGACTACACTTGTATAATTTACGATAGTTCGCGATGTTACGTTGATATGTCTCATGGTCTTATTCTTGTATCTACTTCCACAACACCCCCTTGGATAACTATTGCATGTCATTCAGGGACACCTCGCTTACTACTCCCTTTCCCACCTCTTCAGATGACTGATCGGTCCTAGGCCGTGACCCCAGTGCCTTCAAAGTCTGCGACTGATGCGCACTCATATTACCTCTGTGGGAGGCACTTGAACTCGTAGTCATGGTGTTAAGTTCAATGTTGAGTGCTGGTAACGTTCCACATTCAAGTGATGCGTTGGTTGTTGTGTTCAACGTGTGGTAGCGGCGCTGGTTCAGGAGGATCATGAAGCAATTACTGTACCTGTAAATGGGAATTGTGAGTGTGAAAAATGTGAAGATAGGCGAGAATGCGAACACACTGACAATTTACCCAGGAGGTATCCCCTAACAAGATCGATTTGTCAGTATATGTGCGGAAGGAAGAGGGGTTATGCTCACCCAGGCTCGTAGATGTTTGTGACCTACCAATTCATCAGAGCGAGAACTCAGGTGTTATTGGGTACGTACAGGGGGAGCAATTGATTTGATGAGAAACATAATAACAGTTTCAATAGCCACGGCAGCTGGGGAAAGATCATGTAGGAAATTATCCAAAATCGGGGAACTCAAGAGGACATACCGGTTATTGCGTTTGTTTCGAGTGTGAGTATTAGGAGGCGCCAAATCATCCGCCCCGTTGAGGCGCGGACTCCTCTAGGTTCCCTTGTCTCTCGGAGTAACTGGTGAAGGTGCGAGGACAACCAGTCAGACAATTGTTGGTAGGGGAGAATTGGAAACGTACAATGTATGCCATAGAACCAGCAATGACAATATCGGTTGCTGCGCTTCCGAACAGCCATATCTACAAAAGGAATAAATATACGTATACATGGTTGAGGGACGGGGCACATGCCTTGATTGGTATGATGAAATTTCCATCGAAATGTAGGATGTTTTGCAGTTGAAAGTCCTGTTTAAACCAAGTGGTTGGGTCGGTGCATTCTTTCATTATGTCTATACTTACCCGTATCCCACTAGCCATACCGCAAGCGGCGGCAAGCAGCGCCATCTAAATGCAGAATGATCAAATTTTTTCTCGAAATAATCACACAGTCACGACTCACAAGACCCGTCAAGACGGGTAAGACTCTCCATTCGCTCAACACCCATATCCTCCAACAATAAACCATCTGTACAATCAGGGCAATGACAGCATCGAATGTTGGTACATCAAATCCAGCAAAGTGAGCCTCGAATATTTTACTGAGGTCGCCAAAGTTATACGTGAACCAGAAAAAGGCGTCATCCATTGTGAATATGGTTTGTACTGTATCGAGAAGGAAAATCAAGTGTACTTTGAGGAGTGGTCAGGTCAGGAACGATGTACGTTAGAGGGAGAGGCGCGCCTATGATTTTGATGATCATCCCATCTTTTCGGGAATACATCAAATATAGAACTAGACGGTGGTTGGTATTACATTTATTAGGTCTCAACTTTGCAGGACGCACTGTATTGTACTGTAAGAAGACCATAGAAATACCAGTTGAGGATGATCCCCACGAGCTACAAGTTGCATCGTCAGCCATTAGTGTACGGGGGAGATGATTGACCATGGTGTTAAGACTTACTATGGGTCCAATGCTATGACAAAAATTGAATATTGAACAAAGGTCAATGCAAGTAGAGGGTGGTGTGCAGAAGAAGCGCACTTTGCTGGAATGTTCTTTGGGAGTGGAGTGTCGGGCGGGTCCATTATACTTTCTGTGTGAGAGAGGTCTTTTTGACGAGCTTCGCCTTCCTAAAAGCACATCCATTAGTCCCACCAACTTTTATAGCTCTGAATGCACAGCTCCAGATTTAGTCTCCCAACAGCCAACAAGATCAGGTATTGTTCCACCTGACATATGATGATGGAAAATCTTTTAAAAACGACAGAGGTAACACGCCCACCATGGCATGGAGTGTCTACCCCTGTATGAATCCGAGGTCGCCTTGTTGTCTACCAATAGTGCATGACCTTATACCACCCAAGTGTTAGCGGCAAACATATGTCCTAAATGACAGCATTTGCAAGCTGTCTTGTTGTGCAATGGTCCTCACACTAATGCTCGCTCACACGTTCGATGTGTATTTCTGTTTGATGACGACGAGGCTTTTTTCGCTTTCCTTCATTGTGGGAGGTTAACTTCTATATTGGTAGTGATAATAATATTGCGCAGTGATCAGAAGAAAGAGAGTTGTTGATTGCGAGAATAGGAATGGGGACGGTAGTAGGAGGCATGGACAAACAAACGTTGAGCCGCTCCATACTCAGGTCGGGAGAAATACAAGTTCCAGTTAGAGGTGGATTTGAATGTGGTAACCATCCCAAGCATCCATATTTGGCTTCCGCTCACATCGCGAAGTTTAGGGCGTGTTCGGATACGATATCGAGCGTCGCAACTAGCGTTATAGGGAATGGGATATGAATGATTGAAAACAGGTGTTTCATGCGTGTTTGGGGCCTGTTGCCTGGAATAATTCATGATATCCCACAATCCCGTTGCCGTTCTCATATCTATAGTAGCTTCAAAAATCGAATCATGTTCAAAGAAGCGCTGCTCAGCATTACTACGTCTTTGTTTGGAGTGATTCATTTGGGATTTAGGGTAGGTTGATCCCGAGTGTGAGATGATATTCGGATAGCAATTCCATCTCAACTTGCCTCTTGACCTCAACGAACGTCCTCCCTGGACACAAGTACTCTATACCAGTACCGCATCGTATCGCATTCACTAAATCCCCATCCGTGCCAAACGCATTTGCGTATAGTTGGGATTCCCAGACCTCCCAAACCTCTCATCCGCTGTACCAGCTACGGTTGGACGTAGGGTAATCACAAGGGCTAGGGTCACCCAACCGGATATCCGGAATCAACAGGAATGAATTTCCTGTCTTGGGGAAAATCCCCAGGAATGGCTGATATTCAGTCATTTCAGGGAATCGCTAATACTTGGCATGAGAGGGGTTTTGGTGGAGTGCTTTGACGATTTGCTGGGTTCTGACTGGTGACGATTATCACTGTATATATCTACTGCACTTGTATAATTCATGACAGCTTGCGATCCCACATCCGCACCTCTGAGAACTCTGCTCATTCCCCCCTAAGCTGGTTTCTCGAATTCCAGCGGCTCGGATGCCCTCAAGGGCCCCGAGATTTGCCTTGTATCATTTCATTCATGGTACTACATTCGATGCTATATGTTGAAAATGTAGTTTCATAAAATCATGATCGTCGTACAGACATGGCGATGATTATATCGGAGATACTCAATTCAAAGCAGAGTTGCCTCACTGTGGAATGATGCTGTTCTACATACAGTACCGCTTGTACAGGTCCATGCTCCCCTACCGAACTGACAAAATAGTTTGACGTCGTCACTCTCGTCGTAGCGCGTGCCACCATGTGAATATAGTTTATGGTCCTATTCTCGTATCTACATCTGTAACACCCTTTGATAACTGCATGTCATTCAAGGATACTTCGCTCGTTACTCCCTTCCCCACCTCCTCTTCGAATGGCTGACTAGTTTTTGGCCGGGACCCCAGTGATTTTAAAGTCTGTGACTGGTGCACACTCACGTCACCTCCGCGGGAGGCACTTGAGCTCGTAGCCATAGTATTAAGTTCAATGCTAAATGTTGGCAGCGTCCCGCATTCGAGTGTCGTGTCGGTTTTGGTGCTCAAGGTGTGGTGGTTGCGTTGATTTAGGAGGATCATAAAGCAATTACTGTACCTGTGAATGAGGATTGTGAGTGTGAGTGCGGAGATGGGCGAGGATATGCTGGGCACTGACAATTTACCCAGGAGGTATCCCCTAACGAGATGAATTCGTCGGTATACGCGCAGAAGGAAGTGGGGTTGTACTCACCCGGGCTCGTAGATGTTCGTGACCTGTCAATTTATCAGATCAAGAATTAAGGTCTTGTTAAATACGTACGGGGGGAGCAATAGGCTTGATGAAAAATATAATAACAGTTTCGATAGCCACGGCAGCTGGGAAAGGTAATGTGGGTATTCGAAATTCGGGGAACTCATCAAGACATACCGGTTATTGCGTTCGTTTCGAGTGTGAGTATCAGGAGGCGTAAGATCCTCCGTCCCGTTGAGGCACGAACCCCTCCTGGTTCCCTCGTCACTCGTAGTAGCTAGCCAAGGCGTTGGGGCACCTGATCAGTTTGACTTGGAGGATAGTTGATAGCAGACAATTGGGAACATACAATGTATGTCATGGAACTAGCGATGATGATATCTGTTATTGCGCTTCCAAACAGCCATATCTGAAGTGAGAATAATTATATGTATATAGCTGCGGCGGAATAGGGCACATGCCTTGATTGGTGCGATATAGTTTGCATCGAGATGTAGGACATTCTGTAGTTGAAAGTCCTGTGCAAACCAGTTGATCGGATCAGTGCGCTTCCTTTACTGTGTTACACACTTACCCGTATTCCACTAGCCATACCACAAGCGGCGGCAAGGAGGGCCAGCTTGAATAAAAACATTCAAGATTTTTTCTCAGAATTCAGGGAGCCATGACGCACGAGGCCCGTCAAAACGGGTATTATCCTCCATTCGCTCAACACCCATATCCTCCAACAATATACCATTTGCACAATCAGGGCAATGACGGCGTCCAACGTCGGTATATCGATTGCGGCGAGGTGAAACTCGTATAGTTTTGCGATATCACCAAAGTTATACGCGAACCAGAAAAATGCGTCGTCCATCGTGAGTATGGTTTGTACTGTGTCGAGGAGGAAGATCAAGTGGACTTTGTGGCGTGGGGTTAGGCGATATAGATGAGATGAGTTCGAGGGAAGCGCGTGCCTATGACTTTGATGACGGTCGTGTCCTTGCGGGAATACATCAAATATAGAACTGTGCAGTAGTTGGCATCGCATTAGTTGGGTCTGAACTCTACGGGACGCACTATATTGTACTGTGAGTAAGCCATAGAGATACCAGTTGAGGATGATCCCCACGAGCTGAATAGGAATTTCGTTGCAAATTGTCAGCGCTAATTACAAGGTGATCGGTCACGAGGGTGAAGGGCTTACTACTGGTCCCGTTCTATAGAGGATGAGCACACGAAGAGGTGGGAATGTATATAACACTCACATTGCCGCAATATTCTTCGGAACTGGAACGTCGGGCACGTCCATCGTCCTCGTGGGGGAGGCAACCGAGTTTGCTGACCTCCTTGGGGGGCGGTAAGCTTTATATCCGTCGACGCACATCCACTAGTTCCATCAACTCATTGAATTAGCGTGGCTTGAAATAGCACGGGATCACAGCACATCGATATTCTCGGGATCTAGGCTTCTCCTAATAGGGTCGGGCACACTGTATTCATTTCTACCACGCCCGTGGGATATGCCCATTCGACATAGAATTCTGAAGTCATCTCTAATTGAATCACATAGTTCAGTCAAACCGTTGTTCTGGTCACAGGGCGGGTGTCGTACATGATACCTGGTATACTACGCAGGTCTTGGATAGCAATACATCTGTAGCGGAGGGTAAGGTTCCCACCCCGGGGCTTGGGAACTTGGGCGTCAGAATGTTGGCCACGCATTTTTTTCGGTGGCGTCTAGTATCTTTCTTATGGAAGTCTGAAGGGGATGGCGATAGCCTTCTGCACTTTCCCTTTATCGTCGGGATATTTTCTATTTTGGTGGTTACAATTGCCATGCGGTGACCAGAGGAAAGCTATATATAGTGAGAACAAGAATATGAGCGGGTATTGGTGGGCGTGGGGTGAACATTTATTGGACTGCTATGCCACCGTGGGGAGAATAGGAATGCCCGGGCTGTGACGGAAATCGGATGTAAAATAACCGGCCCCAAGGGTTTATTTGCAGCTTCCGCTCACATCGTCTCGAAGTACAGATACTGGATTCTAGGTGATATGATGTCGTCTGGACGAGGTGGAGTACCCAGGGAAGTCGTCGACGTCGGAACAATAATTCGGTCAAGTATATTAGTGTGTAATCAAAATATATTAATTTCGGAGGTGGCGTAAAGAGATTGTCGGAGAGAACATTCATAAGGGATGAGCGTCTCCAGAGAATATTGTAAGTGTTCAGTGATTGTGTCCCGTGGTGGTCGGCAACTATGGTGTACGTCATGTCACGTGACATGATATTGGCCAAAAATTGTGAAATTCGGAATACAAACGACATGTATACTGCCCTCCGCCGTTCGTCCAAGGTCAAGTCCACCAGCCAACTATGTTCTCATCTACATAGCTCCGCAGTTCAAAACGGAGCAAGCAAGGGAAAAGGTATGCATTTCAATCTTCTTGCATACATTTTTCTGAGGGTAAGTTAGGTTCCTCTCGCACTCGACTTGCTCAGGACCTCAAGCCTAGCTCGTCGTCCGGGAAATATGAAGTAGCTCGAGAGGACAGAGGCTTCTCGCGACAGGGTGCTCCGCACCAGGACCCACAATATAAGGACAAATATCAAGGGCAGTCCTGGAGACAAAGGCGTACGCCGCGGCCACCACCTCGTACACCTGAGGAACCAATAAAAACCCCACAAGAACGCGTTAAATCGACACAGCCTTTCCTCAAAACCTTCCCAGAATCCGAATTTTACCACCCTTCTTCCCCCGTCAGTCTATCTCCATCGTATGAAGAAGAAAACCCTGCACTATCCAAGGATTCCGGAAAACTCCCCACCAGATTCCAATCTCCACCACTCCTCCCCGGTTTCATCCCTTCGCTGAATAGCATGCTCGGCTCAGACGCGAGACCAACGCCAATCCAGGCACTCAGTATCAAATGGTTGATCGAGCAGTCAGCCTCAGAGCTACCAGCTCATGACTGGAAACAATTCCTTCTCGCATCAGAGACTGGTTCGGGCAAATCTCTGGCGTACCTCCTCCCGCTCCTCCAACGCCTCAAACTCGACGAAGAATCGGGCGCGTACAAGCCCAGCGATGTGAGCACGGAGCGTGCTTTGAATCCACGCGCCATTATCTTGGCTCCTACGCACGAACTCGCGCGCCAGCTTTCTTCTTTCACGAAAGCCCTCGCACGTGATGTAAAGCTGAGAGCTATGTGCGCCAGTCAGGCCAATACGCCGAGTACGGCCAAATGGGATGTGACGGCGAAAAAGTTGGCGGAACAACTCGAGAGCGAGGACGGCGCGGTTGGAGAATTGGACGTGAAGAAGGGTGGGTTCCCGGTGGATATTCTTGTGGGCACGCCAGTCAAGATTATGGAGTTGATTAGGGGACGGGGATGGGATCGCTTGGAGGGTGAATTGGAGGTTGATGAAGAGGGTAGATTGCCGAAGCTGAGAAGGGGTCGAGATAAAATGCCCGGTGTTGGACGGTGGAAGAAGGGGGCGGGCTTGGGCTTGGAGAATGTCGAGTGGGTGATTGTGGATGAAGCGGATGTCCTATTTGGTCCGTTCTTTTCTACGTTATCATTTTCTACCTATTAATACTTGGCCTAGATCCCGACTTCCAAGAAGTGACCCGAACACTCCTTGCAGATATCAGCGCCGCCCGTGGCAAGACAATTAAAGTCGATCCGAAGGATCCATCACTTTCCTCCTTCGCCCCATCAACACCAACTCCCACACCCGTCGAGCACATAGACTACCCTTTCAATCTTATTCTTACCTCTGCCACCATTCCCAAGAACCTCGCCACCTATCTGGACAAGCACCACCCCAACCTCATCCGCCTTACCTCGCCTCGTCTGCATCATCTCCCCAAGAATCTGGCAACCGAATACGTCTCTTGGACAGGAGGCAACAAGTTCGCGGATATTGAGCACAAGATTCGAAGAGTCTGGGCATCCGATGCCGCAGCATGGGGCATAGTCGACCCGGACACGCCACCCGAGTTGTCCAAAATCCTCGTATTCTGCAACAAGAGCACCAAGGTAGAGGAGCTCTCGACACACTTGGAAGAAAAAGGGATCAAGTGCGTCGCGTTGACGAGTACGAGTGATCATAGAAAGAGGGGGTCGAATAAACATTTGGAAGGATTCCTGCGGCCTGTGCAGATCGAGCCCTCCCAGATTTCGTCGAGCGCTACACAGAAGAAAAAGAAGGAGGCGGACTTGGAGACTGTGCGGGACCCTAAAACCACACCTCATGTCATGATCACTACTTCATTACTCTCTCGAGGACTTGACTTTACGCCGAAATTGCAACATGTCTTTATTGTCGACGAGCCCCGGAACATGGTCGACTTTTTGCACAGGGCGGGTAGGAGTGGGCGAGCAGGACAGAAGGGTAAAGTTGTAATTTTCACGAAGATGAAGGGCAGGGGAAGCGCGAGGAGTAAAGAGGCTAAAGACCGCGTGAGGGAGTTGTTGAAGAAGTGAGGGTGAGGTGAGGCTTCCTGTTAACGGCGGTTGTCCATTCATCCCTACTCGAATCATTTTTTGCGACATCTACATGGTATAATACAGGACTTAATAGAGCATAGAAGTTTGTTCCTCAAGCATCCATTCTCATGATCGAATCAATTATCTTCAGCTCCACTATAGACGTACCAGTCTTCAATCGACTGATGACGTTTCTCTGGCTCCTGACTTAACTCTCCTGAAACGCCTTCAAATACCTCAACCCACTCAAGTTAACTCCCAACCCTCCTTCTCTATTTTGTCCATCCTCTAGTATGATACCTAACTCCATCTCTCTCCCTTCGTTGCCTTCCCTCCCCTCGATACCAGCAGTCAACTCGTTGGGTTCGTTGGCGTCTCTCGGGTCTATTGGTCTCGGGCTCGCATGTGCAGCAACGACGGTCGCTGGCTCCGCCGTCCCCATTCAACAACTTGACGTTGGCTATAGTTCTGGTTCTGGTTCTCGCTTCACTCAAGTTCACGATTCCGATCAGAGAATGAGAGCGCCAGAATTACTAGAGAACGTGCAAGCACGAGAACAATATCATGCAAAGGAAGGCGACGGTGCTGGTGCCGGTGTCCTTGATCTCCCAGCGGGAGGAGGCGCTTCTTCGGCAGTCGCAGGTGATCCGCCAGGAGGATCACAGTTGATTACTGCTTGTTCTGTTCCCGGGACTGCAGCTTTGACGTTTGTGAGTTTATATGCTCACTTTGTGCTACGCTTGGGGTTGATGAAGAATTGGTGATAGGATGACGGGCCATATTCCTACACGTACGTTTTCTGGTGGAATTCGTCTGAAGGATCTGAACTTTGATTTTTAGGGAGGAGATTGGTCGGATTTTGAAGGAGAACGACGCACTTGGGACATTTTTCTTCAGTGTGTCTGCTCTCCGCTCTCCATCACTATTTCTGATTTTAATACTGAATACTTCAGATGGACAAAATTGTACGTCTCGTGCTCACCATTCTACTACTGCACGACTAATATATTGTACCCATAATAATAGTCCGCTGTATCAATAATCCGGCAGAAGCAGCGCGCGTCAAAGCTGTCTACGATGCTGGTCATCAAATCGCTTCGCATACATGGGGTCATAAGGACCTTGCTACACTATCGAAGGATGAAAGTGCGTGTTTGAAATATCTCCATTCGTTCTGTTGCATTCTGATGATGCGATTCAGTCTTAAGTGAAATGACATCCGTCTCGCGTCCGTTACCCAAGCTCTTGTCTCTCAGAAGAGACTAACTAGACATCTAATTATAGAAGCGATTCAGAAGATAACGGGGGCCATACCTGCGCAAATGCGACCTCGTAAGTGTTTCTGAATAAAAAGATGATTTTGTTTTAATGTAATTTACTTCATAGCGTTCGGGAGCTACAATGATGCCGTGCTCGAAGCTGCGGCTCAGATCGGTCAGGATGTTGTCCTTTGGAACGTTGAGTGCGTACTTGCCAATCCGTTCCATACAATCTTCTCATCTCTTTCCCTCCTAAATTCCAGCTCGGGTGACTCCGTCGGAGCACCTCCAGACCAATCTCAAGCTGCATATGCCAGCGCTGCTCAAGGGAAACTCCCTATCTTGGCTCTGAATCACGAAACTCATGGTGCGCCTTGCCCCACTTTTTCATAACTCTGGCCAAAAGCTCACAGCCTGGTTATAGAAACAACTGTGTACGCCCTTTGCCCGCGTTAGATATATTGCACTGCTTACATGTGTATAGGAAGGACGTACTTCCTGCAGCTATCAAGACCCTCAAAGACGCAGGCTACCGTCTTGTCACAGTTGCTGAATGTACTGGTAGAGATGCTTACATGAAGGCAGATGCACCTCCTCTTCCTTCTGTGAGTTTCGCTGTGCTTTGTTCAATGATTCTTTGATTGATATTATCCAGTCGGATCTGAATTGCAGCTGATGAAGGCGAATGTGAATATCATCGGCTGATACCTATTATGTACCCTGACTCGTCTCGGTCGTTGGATAATGACATTCACCTGTGCCTAGTATCAGGAGGATGAATCTGACAACAGACCGCGACCTGGTCTTGGTCCAGGCACAACGCGAGCGAGTTATCAGTCTTCCTACCTTTTTCAAATGCGAGTAGTGTTGACCCACACGGTTGCACAACTACATTAGCAAGAGGTGAAGACAGGTAATTATAGTCCACTAAGTCATCAGATCTCCCGGCATGTTCTCGCTTGCGGTCATTCCGTGGTATTAAGGCACACCACCACTCTCATCTTGGATCCACCTGGGTGCTATGTAGTAGGTATACTTCCATACATATCAACATCTTCGTAGATGGATATGATTGACAGAATTCACACCATTACAGACCTGTATATCTACTAATCACTGACTCGAACAGAGTTAGAAAAGGAACTTGAATCAAATGGTCTCGGGTGACACTCTAGAAAGGGACATTCTGATCATGTCCTTATGGATATGCCGAAGACCATTTATCCTGATGCCATCTCTCTGCAGTAGTATCACCTCGTCGGTCAACCCCCTGCCAAGCTGGGCCACCTGCGCTAGCGCCTAGGCGCGTCTACTGGCACAGCCCGACAACTTCTATGCCTTCAACCCACTGTTCAATGGGGTACAGTCACCAATGCCCCCGTTTGCTTCATTAAATATCAATCGTGCACTTTGAAGTTCCTAGCTTCAAGCCTGTAAGTATGGTTACGTGTTATATTCCGCATTCGATTGGCCTTCCCCAACGACAAGACTGTCAAGTCGGCGTCAACGAATACGGCTAGCCTCGGTGTCCGCCCGAGCTAGATATAATCAAAAAGTGTCTTTCCTATAAAAGTGTCGTCCTTGGCAACATAGTACACAGTGGATCGGTGACGGGATCAAGGGATCAGTAAATCTTCCAATGTCAGTCAGTCTCTTGGCGTTGTGAAAGAGACTGCCAAACCATTTCTCATGGCAACCTTCAGATGGCCAATCGCCATTTGACTATTTATGGACATTCCGAAGGAGAGCGTCGTCGATATAAGAAAATGCTTTCATGTTGCGACACCTCGCGGATGGATGTTTGGAATATGACAAACGTGTACGAACCTACGTGGGCCAGTGGGCGCTACATGGATGGCTGGTGTTTTGACATGTCGGCGAGAGGAAGCGGCAGGATAATTCAGATGTTTTGATTTGACAGAAGGGTTCACTGACATGTAATGTTGTGATAGGGCTTGAGGTGTATAGTGATGATGACTGAAAGCCGAGATGGATCATCAGAACACAAAGCGTGTACACAGGACCGAAGAAACCCCTCCCCCTCCCCTGACTCGTATTTGGGTGAACAACATTCGTCTACACCCTATGCGAAGATGCACGGCAAGCGATTGTAATCAAATCAGGTAAGTATCTGTCATCGTCGTCTGTCGTTATGATGGGTGATGGGATAGGATCAACCGCTCAAGTTGTGTAACTAATACCCAGAGAACGACCTCATATGAGAACATATCATGAGACACCGTCTGCAGCCTCCAGGGGGTAGTGTCTGATGCTCGGTGATGTTCGAGGGTTACCGTTCACTCTTCGTCGCCGTGTATATGAGACTGGACATTCAGGCCTATTGGACGGCATTAAGGCTCTTATTTTCGAGTACTTGCCCTATGGCGGTGTAAAACATGGCGGTATCATTACAATCAACTCAGCTTTCAGGTTTTCTGATCATCCAAAAACGCTCCTCTACCTTCGTGCCTGTTGTGCCGGTACACCATCAGTGTGGGTGTTACCAACTGATATTAGACCTCAATCTTTGACATCGTGGGCTGCGACAAAAATAGAGGGGAGAGAGATGGCAGATCTAGGGAAGCCGCAATCAAGAAAAGTTCTTGCGAAATGATATAAATAAGGGCAGGGAGAGATCGTAGGACTTTCTTCATTCGTTCCTTGCCTTTCGTTCTTTCGTCCCCGTTCGCTACACTTTCTTTTCGAATTCTGTTTTCCAGTTGTTAACTTTCAACCGAAGGCTTGAAGCCCCAGGGTACTTTCGTTTTCTTTTCATACTTACCAAACTTTTATTGCGACAACTGGGGACACTTACCTCTTCGTTCTTATTCTTCCCTTAACACCCGTTTTTTCGCGTTTATTTCGTATTGATTTGCGATGCCTTTGAACCTCAAATTTCAATCTATCCTCGTCGCCCTTTTCGCCTCTTCCTTGCAGGCTCACGCAACAACAACGAACGACTGGTCTAAACCTTGCTTCGATGGTGTCTGCCAATATGATCTCCCCGCCTCCGCAAATGGAACTGGGTCCATGAAAATCGTACGTTCCATCCTCTCCTCATCGCAACTCGCACATTCATCCATAAATTAACATCCAAACAGTCAGGCGCAAAATGGTCGATATCGGACATAACAACTGCGGCAGGATGGCAGATACTGGGATGTGATCCAGAGTCAATGGAGCAAGACGTAAGGCTCGTTTGTCAAAACGGGGAGGATAACATCAATGGTTGTGGACATTTGTTCGCTACGCCTGCTGATTTGGGTGGAGGTGGGGGAAGTGCTCCGCAGGCACAAGCTGTTTCCGGTAACGGAACTGTAAGTGCGAGCGCTGCAGCAGCATCGGGAACGCCCACGAATGGGCAGGATGCTGTGGGGAAGATCGTGCGGTTGCCAGAGGCGGTGGGTTTTCTTCTTTTCACTATTATTCCAGGCTGTCGGGGTATTTAAACGAAAATCGCACGTAGTGTGGAAAAAATCCGTTCGCGGTTGTTGCCCAAGCATGGATACCGGAGGACCAGTCGATCCCACAAGCTGTCAGGAAGAGGCTCGTTACGCGTGATGGGAAGGTCCCCACGGTGAGAGCTGTAAAACTGAGTGTGGATTTCGAGACATACGGAAATGCTTCGTACGTTCAATTTTTTTTTGCTTTTGTTTCGGTCATTGATGGGGGTGTTCGTGATATAGGAATTCCCAGCCGGTAAACTTCACAATATCAGGGACGAACACGCCTGGCGCGGCGGCTTCAGGAAATTTGGGTACAGTTCGTAGATCAAGGATCCATGGCTGGCGTCGCTTCGACCTAAATAAAACCAAAACACTCGACCCCATCGATATCAAGAAGACTTTCAACCTCATAAACACGGGGCTCTCATGTCCACAAGGTGCCGGGGCGTCCGTGACCTTGTCCGCAAAGGTTGACGTGGAGGCGGACGTAAATGCGGACGTGAGTTTTGGTGTGGTTGCCAGTGGTTCAATCCTTCCGCCCTCAGTGGATACTTTCGGACTACAAAGCAGTGAGTGAAATTTGTGATGCCAATGAGAGTGTTGATCCTTATTCTTGAGTGTACAGGTATAACCGCGGATTTGGGCGGAGCGATCATTTTGAGTGCCGGTATTGGGGGTACGTTGGATTCAGGGCCTATCCAGATTTTTGAGCTTGGACTTCCAGGGCTGGATTTTCCTGGGTACGTATTTTCACTTCATCACTTTTTGAACAAAGCTGATGCCAGGGCAGGTTGTTGTCGATCGGCCCAACATTCCAGGTCAATGCCCAGGCAAAGGCGACGTTGGATTTGGATGTGGATATGAAAGTGGGTTTGAACTATCACATTGAGAATGCTCAGTTTGTGTTCCCGGATGGAGGGAGTCAAGGTGGTGCATTTACACCGAATGACACGCGTAAGTTCGAATCTTTGCTCATTTTTGCGATCCTTGTTAACTGATCCCATCTACGTTCACTAGCATTGACACTCTCAGCACAACCATCAGCTAAGGCAACAGGCACAGTCGAGGCACACCTCATCCCTAGCCTTAACTTTGGTGTT
>QFDT01001589.1:0-11575 GCA_003315915.1 Macrolepiota dolichaula
TGGAGCAGCTTGGTAGTGCCTCACAAGCTCAAATACTCATGAGGTATCTCCTCACTAGCTGATCCTTCCAGCCAATGACAGTTCATGGCTCACACAAGACATGACACCATCTCTTGCTGCGTGCCTCACATGATGCATATCCAACCACACACCTATTGGTACATACCAACAGCACTTCTTCCCAGACACCCTGGTCTTGTGTCCATGTGGTCACCCACTGGAAACATGTGACCATATTATCCAAGACTGTCCATGGTTCAAGTGGCTATGGTCAAACAGGCACTACAACAACTTGGCGTGGCTCATAAACTTTTTGGACAACAACCCACTCACATTCACTTTCCCCCCAGAGAAGAATGACCCTGCCTGGAGAGAGACCATTTGCAACCAAACCTTACAGAGATGAGATTGGCAGCAAAACTTTGTCAAAGATGTGCACTGAAAACGCTGGACATTGGACTTACAGTTAGTTTTTAAAACTTCCCTCTTTTTCTTGTGGTGGCTGTTATAGGGGATTAGCAAAACCTAATTCTGCCTCCTCCACATCCCTGGAACCTTTCCCTTTTCTTTGTTGTTTCTGTTTGTTGGCTTTTGCTTTGTTATTGCAATTGACACTGTTATGGCTGAAACAATTTTGATTGTGAATCCATTACAGGAGCTAGGAATATCACTAGTTAGGATGCTAGTAACATCAAGGAACCCTCACTAGGAGTGATATAGTACCTAGCTATGAACCTCACTAGAGAGACTGGTCATTAGTATCCTTTACCAGAAAAGCATATAGTATCAAGGAGTAATACTATTAGCTTTGGACAAACATACCCTTAGCTACAAGTCTATCTAGTGAGTGGAGCCTTGCTAGCTTGTTCAAAGTGTCTTGCTATGACTATCTATAGTGCCCTGGATCAGTAGATTAACGGATCACTAAGGTGAATGGGCCCTGAGTGTTGAGTGATGATAGGACAAGTCACTCTTCAGGTTAGGTCCACTGAACTGACCAAAGAAACCACCTAGTGCACCAGCCCCTACAGTGTGCCAGTGGTAGGCAGTCAAGGCCATCCCTAGTGAAACAGGTTATATATGACCTACTAGTTCCTACAATAACCAGACCATATAGCTCAGTGGTAAGAGCAACTGTGGCTCCAACAGGAGGTCCCAGGTTCAAACCCTGGTGTGGTCACTTTTCTGTCTTAACACTGAGGTCTAGCAACATGACTCTATTCACCTTAAACAGTTAGTGACATCAGTCCATTTAGAATAAAACAACTCTTTAAGACTGGTTCATGATATAGCACTCTAGCTATGGCTCAAGCCTAGAAATTAGTCAGCGCACAGCCATGCCAGTTAACCCCCCAGAATCAAACCAAGGCACATGTTGGGAGGGCCAGCTAGCAAGGAAATACCTCATGAGCAGTCAGGCTCGTGAGGCACTGCAAAGCCGCTCCAAGTGCCAATAGCAAGGAGCCAGCTAGCTATTGATTGCTCAATAACTGATGGCCACATGTTGGAATAAAGATAGTACTTAGGTACACATGACGGCCTGATATCATATGCTACTGACTCTAGCTACCAATGGATGTAGCTAGGTACTATAGCTTGCGAGAGCACCATCCACACGGACACACATCAGGGATAACTAGATAGGCTTCTGATTGGGCTAGCAAACCCTCAACCCAGGTTATAGGGTAGTTAGCGGAAGTCCAACAGTCCGATAATCTGATATTTTACTATGTCTTTATTTGTAATCTAGTTAGCCTTGCAATGTATAAATACCCCTCGCTAGCAAGTGTGTTGGGCAAGCAATCTTGCCAGCTTGTCTAGTGATAGATCATATATATAAGTGTGTCACAGATTTGGCAGAATACATTGTTTACGTTATATCTCGCCGAATACTGGGCCGTTTACCTCGTACTTAGTACCATTGGAAAGCCCTCGTCCGTCGCATTCTGACAATACCCGGGACGTCGCGGGGCGTGCATCCGTTCAGGAGCTACGCACCGATCATTATTATCTATATCATGTGTTGATTATCTGTGCCATCTGTAGTTTATCACTCCTCATTGTTCTAGAGGGTTCTGGAACAATCAGTAAGATAAGATCTTTATCTATGTTGTCATATGGTGTCATTGTTAACAATCAGTAAGGGTTTTATGCCATTGGCTAGGAGATATTAGTTTCTCCATGTAATTAGTAAGGACTAGAGTTTCTGGGATCATCTGGTAGTGTCCTAGGTCCTAGTCCTCTGTGTATATAAACTAGCTGTCTGGTGTCTGTAGGACCCAGACTTAACAACTTGTCTACAGCTCAGCCTGTCTTATCCTTACCTCTTATCTGATCTCTTGATCTATTCACTGCTTCTACTTGCTTATCTAAGACTGCTGTCCCCCTGCTTGTACACTGAGCTTAGGTAAGCATCAGGATTTGTGATAAAGTGATTTATTAAGTGACCAGTCTAGTGTGAATTAAGGATTAGCTTTGGTCAATAGAGACCTCAGGCTTAAAGAGTGAATTGAATTAGTGAGAATTCCTATAGATTGGATCTAGCGAGTTGATTGACAAACGGTCACTAGAGTTCTTATTGCAGCTTGTATCAAGAAGGTACAAGTCAGTACATTCACTAGATTGGGAGGGTACAACCACAGTGCAGCTAGCTACTGGCCTGTTAACTATCCTCACAACTTCTTTATCTTGGTATCTATAGTGATGTAGCTGTCATTTAGGATTCAATATTATCTTTCAATAAACAATCTTTGCCCATAGTCATCTAGCGACCACCCTGTTAGCAAGCGCCTACTCACTAGCTAGCCAAAAACCCTTTAGTGAGACTATCTTGCTAGCTATCAAACCCCCAACTCTTAGCTCTTTATCTGATTATCTCCCCTTCACTATTCGTTTGCGAGCACACTAGTAGTTAGTATTGGTGATCTTAGTGACCCAGTGCAACTTTAGTGATTTATATATTAATTTCACTTATACTACCAAACTAGCACATTAGTACCCATTGGTTCATACCATCAGTGCTTCTTCCCTGATGAACCTGTCTCCTGCCCACATTGCAACTCCCCTCTGGAGACACACAATCACATCCTATATGAGTGCCCATACTACACACGCTCTTACAGCAATCAAGACGGCCTTGCATGGGTTGTCTGCTTCCTCCACAAAAACCCTGCAGCTTTTTCCTTTATCAACCCACTGGACAACAAATGGAACCTTGTCATAGCAGCCCAAGCCCTCCAGTGACAGCAACACAATCAAAACCTTGTCCCCAATGTGCACTGACAGGACCATGCTATCTTCACTTGGTACATTCATGTGCTCTTCTCTTCTGGCTGCCTCCTGGGCTTTTGTTCTTTGGTGGACTATCTATTTATGGGTGCACAACCAACCCTTTTTTGGGTGCTCCCCCCTTCCTGGCATTGCTTCTTCTTCTGCATTGTTTCTGTTCATCAATTGCCACTTTTCTTATTGTGTGCATTGCCACTTCTCATCTCCGGCCTTTGGCCCTTCTCCCACATATCCAATCTCTTATCGGCAACTACTCTGCTGCTTAGATTACCCTCTTGACTCACAATTCACTACTGTCTTGCGTCATAATTAGGCCTTTTTCCTCTCTTCTTTTCTCTCGTATGACTCATGTTTCAGACTACTTGGGACTGCTATTGTGCGTCCGTTTGTACTTAGCTAGATGCTTGTGCAATAAACTTGGATTTAAAAAAAAAAAAAATGACATAGCAAACATACATATTCTTCACCTCTCTGGCCAAGTAGTATGGCAGGATGAGGAGGTGAAGCCTGTCCCTAGCTGATCCAGCTCCACCTAGACCTTTAAGTGCAAGGTCTATGCATAATGTGGATATGAAGTTCTCCAAGTCACTATACTTGGAGCTCCCCCTGTAAGGCTCAATGGCCTTCTCACTGGGTAATTTTGCATTTGATGGCTTGTAGTTGTTGGGGAAATCAAATGGCTGGGAAAGGTATTCCCTGACAATCAACTTGAGTTGTTCATGCATCAAGGTATTGTGTGCCTTGATTGTGTCATTGACTCCAGGTGTGTTTACACCTGGAAGTCTTTCTATGATAAGCAAGTATCCTTGCTTTCTCTAAAGGTGATTAGGAGGGAGATTGTTATTGCTCTCCCTCCATTCCAAGAGGTTTTCTTGGTAGATTACCCCTTGAGACTCTTGCACTACAGTGCAAGAGTCATTTTGATTACAATCCCTAGCACAGATTGTTTTTTTCTCCTGGAAGGATAGTTCCTTTGTGTCTTTGGGGTCATATCTGTCACAACTCCTAGGTTTTGTTCCATTGAATTTGATCCCTTGATCAGGGATTATAGAGCTACCTGTTAGCCAGAGGTCCTCATTCCAGATATGCTGGAAGTTCACTCAATTGTTGAAGGAGCACATGTATGCATTCCTTCAAGCCACATTTACAAATGAGTTAGATAATATCCCCATTGAGTAACAAGGAGGTTGCTCAATCCCTTCATCCTTGTCATCTGATGAGTCATTGGCATTGGAGAATCTAGCCTCAGGTTTACTACCTGAGGGTTCTTTCATAGGTGATTCAGATCTTTGTGATCTAGTGTTCACTATGGTGAGGACCTTTGTCTGGTCCTGCACGCATCATGCATACTGGTCCTCATCTTTATCCTCTTGCTTGGGCAAGAAGACCTTGGAGATCCCTTTGGTGATTTTAGCTGTAGGGAGCTGAGATGTTTGGCTCTTCATCACTGACTGGTTGTCTCCTGTAGTGAAGTGAACTCCTTTGGGTCCCAATAGTTGATAGTCTGATTGAGATTGGACTGCTTGCAAATTTGAAGCATATTCCTTGAACATCTGACTAGGCAATTGTCAGTATATGAGGTTAAGGGGAATCCTCTCAATGTCAGTGTATTTCTGGTTGCTTCGCTAATGTGCTAGCTAGGTAGTATAAGTGAAATTAATATATAAATCACTAAAGTCACACTGGGTCACTAAGGTCACCAATACTAACTACTAGTGTGCTCACAAACAAGTAGTGAAGGGGAGATAATCAGATAAGGAGATAAGGGTTGGGAGGTTTGATAGCTAGTGAGATATTCTCACTAGGGGGTTTTGTCTAGCTAGCAGGTAAGCGCTTGCTAACGGGGTAGTCACTAGATGATGATGGACAAAGGTTGTTTAATTGAAATATAACTTCAAATCCTAAATGACGGCTACATCACTACAGATACCAAGATAAAGGATTCACGAGGATAGTTAACAGGCCAGTAGCTAGCTGCTCTGTGGTTATACCCTCCCAATCTAGTGAATGTACTGACTTGTACCCTCTTGATACAAGCTGCAATAAGAACTCTAGTGACTGTTCGTCAATCAACTTGCTAAATCCAATCTATAGGAATTCTCACTAACTTAATTCACTTTCTTAGTCTGAGGTCTCTATTGACCGAAGCTGTTATGGACTTGACAACAAACTCCTTACATTAGCTGTACAAGTGGCGTCTTGAATTGCTCAATATTCCGGACTACAAGGAGGTACTGGGCCAATCTACCTCTCCACATGGAACACTCCCGCCCCCTTGGTACAAGTCCCAGTACCTTAACAACCACCTTTGCCAGGTATGGGATAATTCCCCCTTCATCTGTATCTATTCACACAGACTCTATAAAACCACTATTGCTTGGCCTGCACTCACCAGATCTGACAACTATGGATGGAGGCAGATTGTTGGAGATACCTCCTTCACCCACCCATACCTGTTAGGCTGACCCTATGACCTCCACCAGACCGACTCCCCTGTTGATCTTCATATCAGCCACTTCTCCATATTGTCATCACCTTTGGGTCAAGAGAACTCCAATAGTATGGATTCCATAGATCCATTGTCTTCCATTTCATAGCAGGCTTCCATTCCTGGAATGCCATCTCATTCCAATGTTCCTTCTGATCCCATTAGCAGTGTTTTCTCTTAGTTAGCAATGAACAAAATAGTAAAGTAAGAAGTACTCAGAAATGTATAAATACTGGACCATTCTGTAGTTGAAGCTTCAGCTTCAACCTTCGTGTTGTTTACTCACCTACTTGCTTATATTCTCTCTACTTATCTTCTCTACTCATCTCTGAATACAACTTCTTTGTTGTATTATCCAAGTGAACTTAGTGTACTTCTGTCTGTCAACAGCAGAAGTTATCAGTCTTAGTGTTGACAAAGCAGCATTAGTGCTAGTCATGCTCTCGTCACATGTCACATCACGTGACAGCATAAGCGCCGTCACAGGCGCTTGAACCGGATCATTTGCTCTTGCCATACGTTGACAATCGAAGCATTGATCACACGAGGCTGTGCGGAATGATACCAGCACACTTCCATTATGCTATCTATTTTTACTCTAATAGAATAGCTGACAGTTCTCTGATTGCATTCATCTGCATCCGTTAATGTGCTAGTTAGGTAGTAGAAGTGAAATCAATACAAAAATCACTATAAGTCACAATGGGTCACTAAGTTCACCACTACTAACTGCTAGTGCTCGCGAACAAGTTTTGAAGGGGAGATAATCAAATAGGTAGATAGGGGTGGAGGTTGGTAGTAGCTAGTGAGATGTCTCACCAGTGGTTTTGGTAGCTAGCGAGTGGGGGCTCACTAATGGGGTGGTCGCTAGATGACAATGGACAAGGTTGTTTAATTGAAATATAACTTCAAATCCTAAATGACGGCTACATCACTACAGATACCAAGATAAAGGATTCACGAGGATAGTTAACAGGCCAGTAGCTAGCTGCTCTGTGGTTATACCCTCCCGATCTAGTGAATGTACTGACTTGTACCTTCTTGATACAAGATGCAATAAGAGCGCTAGTGATCGTTCGTCAATCAACTCACTTATATCCAATCTATAGGAATTCTCATTAATCTAATCTCACTTCCTTAATCTGAGGTCTCTATTGACCAAAGCTAAATCTTAATTCACACTAGACAGGTCACTTAATAAATCACTTATATATGATCTATCACTAGACAAGCTGGCAAGATTGCTTGTCCAACACGCTCGCTAGCGAAGGGTATTTATACATCGCGAGACTAACTAGATTACAAATAAAGAAATAGTAAAATATTGGATTATCAGTTTGTCAGACCTCCGCTAGCTACCCTATAACCTGGACTAAGGGTTCGCTAGACCAATCGGCAGCCTATCTAATTATTCCTGATATGTGTCCATATGGACAGTACTCTTGCAAGCAATGGTACCTAACTACATCCGTTTGGTAGCTAGGGTCGGTAGCATATGATGTCAGGCCGCCGTGTGTACCTAGTTATTATCTTTATTCCAGAGAGTGGCTGCTAGTCAGTGAATGACTGGTAGCTAACTGGCCACATTCTATTGGCACTCAGAACGGCTTTTTGGTGTTTTGCGAGCTATTAGGCTCACGAGATATCTCCTCGCTAGCTGGTTCTTCCAACGCGTGTCTTGGTTCAGTTCTGGGGGGTTAACTAGTGTGGCTGTGCGCTGACTAATTACTAGGCTTGAGCTGTAACTAGGGTGCTATATTGTGAACTGGTCTTAAAGAGTTGTTTTATTCTAAATGGACTGACGTTGCTAACCATTTTGGGTGAATAGGGTTGCGTTGCTAGACCTCAGGGCCCATTTGCCTTAGTGATCCATTGATCTACTGATCCGGGGTGCTATAGATAGTTGTAGCGAGACACTTGTGTTAAGACAGAAAAGTGACCACACCAGGGTTTGAACCTGGGACCTCCTGTTGAAGCCACAGTTGCTCTTACCACTGAGCTATATGGTCTGGTTACTGTAGGAACTAGTAGGTTGTATATAACCTGTTTTACTAGGGATGGCCTTGACTGCCTACCACTGGCATACTGTAGGGGCTGGTGCACTAGGTGGTTTCTCTGGTCAGTTCAGTGGACCTAACCTGAAGAGTGACTTGTCCTATCATCACTCAACACCTCACGGATCCTTTATCTTGGTATCTGTAGTGACGTAGCTGTCATTTAGGATTCGAAGTTACATTTCAATTAAACAACCTTGTCTGTTGTCATCTAGCGACCACCCCGTTAGTGAGCTCACACTTGCTAGCTACCAAAACCACTAGTGAGACATCTTGCTAGCTACTACCAACCTCCACCCCTATCTACCTATTTGATTATCTTCCCTTTGAGACTTGTTTGCGAGCACTAGCAGTTAGTAGTGGTGAACTTAGTGACCCATTGCGACTCATAGTGATTGTTGTATTGATTTCACTGCTACTACCTAACTAGCACATTAACGGTTAAGCCTCTGGCGCCTGCCAAGGACAACAACGACAATGATCTCATCACATTGGTGCTTGAGCTCTGCTCTGAGCCCTTTTTGGACGCTCTCAAAGGGACCCTCATTGGCTCATCCACTGAGGCCCTTTCCATATTCCAGTCTGGCATGGAGCCTTTCTTCTCCTTGCTACAACAATTCCTGCCCTCCCTCCTCTCTGGCCCTGCGTTCAAGTTCCTGGAGGCCACAACCCAGACTATCTGGCCAAAGTCCTTCCGACTGGAAGAACCCATCACTGGCACCCCATGTGTCAGACATTCATATGCTGCGGCTGCAGCTCCACCTCCTGCCCCTCCTCACCCCACTTCTGGCCCTGAGCCCCGGGTAGCCCCGACTCAGAACCAGCCTCCCATCCCTGGTAGGCGCCCCAACAGGTGACCCTACTATGCTACATGTGGCCCTTCTAGGTACCAGTTTCACATCTCCACCAACAAAGTTGCCATGTCCAAGGCTGGCTTGTCCTTCCCACAGCTGCTGCGCATCTGCAACGGCTCTCTCACATGTGCCAAGTCTTCCCTCAGGGTTGATGCAGCTTCTTTCACTTCCTTTGGCGTCTCCTACCAGATGTCTGCTGTTCCATCTGATGCTGAGCTTGACACACTCACCGCCGCTCTTGCCCCCAAGCTCCCTGGAGCCTTCCTCTCCCTCTCCACGTTGAAATCTTTCATTAAGATTGTTGATATTCCCTTCTACAAGTCTGGCCAGACTTTCCCTCCTACCCTGGCTGAGTTGAGGACAGAATTGTCTTCCTCAGTGATCAACCTCGACCACATGGTGCACATGCGCTTTATTCACAATTCTGCCTGGGCTGATTCAGCCACCCTCTGGATCAACCTAGTGGATTCACAGTGCAGTACACACACTTCTTCCCTCATCAACCGGCATGTGCTTCTTAATGGAGCTTTGTGTCATATCCGCGGTGCCAAGTTGCATACCAGCACCCCCCAGTGTCAATATGCTGGAAATGGGGCCACCCTTTTTCCACCTGCAGGTGGCCCATGGCTGTCTGCCCCATCTGCTCGGGTCCACATCACAAGGACTCTCATTGGACACTGGCCAGCTGCTGTAAAGGCAACCCCAAGGCCAAGCCCCCTATTCCCCCCACTCCTTCTGATGTGGCCTGTCCCCATGTCAGTTCCTGTGTTAACTGCAGTGCCAAACATGCTGTAGATGACAAGTGGTGCCCCTTCTGGCGCTATCAATACGATTGCACATGGATCCGCAGTCGTTACACTCGGGTTTCTGCGGACTGTCAGGCTTCTGTGGTTCCCCCACCTCATGTGCCCCATCACACGTATCCCGTCCCTTCTCCTTCTCATGGTGAGGCTGGTGTTGAGCTGGGGGATGATGATGTCTCCCTCTCTGATGACGACTCCCTTAGCTATGCGGGGTAGTCTATTTACATTTGCTTGAGGTTGTTTTTTGTTTCGGTTGGTTTTGGTGTCTTGGTCTTATGCTTAGGTCAGTCGGTAACACAGCACTCATGCCTGGACTTTTTCTCCTTCTATACTTCTTTTGAAGCGCTGTGTTGAAGTGCTGTAGGTCTACCTTTATCTGCACACTCTAGTGTAGTTTTCTCTCCACTTACTTGGGACTGCTATCGTGTGCCCCTTAGCTGTACTTACATAGTGCATGGCTATAAACAATGATTTAAAAAAAAAAAAAAAAAAAAGGAGGGTGACTCCTTACACTCACGCATACTCTATAATCATGCAGTGGGTGTTAACTTTTGTGACTGGTATATTGCCTATATAGAGGTAGTCACACTATCCCTGTAGTCACAGTCACCCTGGCGCACAGACCATGTAGTTTTGGTATATAAGGAGTGGCCCAACTCCCCCAATAATTATTCTTCCCCCCCATCAGTGTCTGTGTCTTGTGTCTGTGTCTGAGTCTATTCTTC
The DNA here is from genome assembly GCA_003315915.1 of Macrolepiota dolichaula. Lineage (NCBI taxonomy): Eukaryota > Fungi > Basidiomycota > Agaricomycetes > Agaricales > Agaricaceae > Macrolepiota > Macrolepiota dolichaula. The sequence continues at coordinate 10,213 of QFDT01001589.1, forward strand.
CTCTTTTGGCTTAGTTCTTTCAACAGTGGGCAAATCCGTGACATTAGAAGCCTCTTCATTTGATCTTTGGCATTGTTGCCTCAGGTACCCTTCTGATCAAGTCCTTTCAAAGGCCTGAGAGAATTTGTTTGGCATACCACCCATTAATATCATGATGAAACACATCTGCAAAGGTTGCATGCTTAGAAAAATGCACCAGAAGTGCTTTCCGCTTCAGGAGCCAAGGCACACAAATACCTGGAGATTGTACACACAGACCTCATGGAATTCCCCACAACCTCTTACCACAAATTCAAGTGGGTTGTAACATTCCTTGACAAGTACTCTGCCTGCACCAACATTGTTCTTTTACACTCAAAAGCTGAAATGCTGACTGCTTTTAAGCAGTTCATGGAAATGATAAAAGTGAAACAAGCCGGGTATAGGATTCAATGTCTTCACTCCAATAATGGAGGAGAGTTTACATCAAAGGCATTCCAGGAATTCCTATTGCTAAATGGTATCAAACATATGACATCTGTACCACATGTGCATCAACAGAATGGTTGAGCAGAACAATTCAATCAAATACTCTGAGAGAAAGCCAAGGTCATGTGCTTATTCACAAACCTCGTGTTAAAGCTAGCGCATAGAGGGGACGAAGGCAGTCCTAACGGTGGTCAAAACGAGCCGATCTATTAAGTATTAGCTGCAGTATCCTGCAGACAACTATAAGAAGCTAAAGGCTTCAGAAGCGTCCACAGGCAAGTTCTACACTAGCTGAGGTAAGCAGGACATGTGACAACTGATAGGACATCACCAAGTCCATATCTAAATTACCAACTCATCTAGTGATCTCCAGGACTGTCAGGAGCAATCCTAACACCTCGCTCCCTCATACTGGGAGTTTGCAGTCTAAACCACTGCTTTCTTGTACAACTGTACTCTTGTTTAATGTCTAAAGTGGAAGACTCCATATGAAGTCTATACTGGCATAAAGCCAGATATCCAACAAACAAAAATATTTGGCTGTGGAGCCTACGTATTTATGTTAGAGTTGCTCCTCCCAGTCAGGTGACTTCAGTCAGGTGATGATACATGTGACATGCATGTGATGGTGGGATGGGAATAGCTTAGATAATTTCCTGTCCTGTATATAAACCTTACTTCTCTCTCTTGTACTCCTTATCCTCTTACAGTGTCTTACTCACTGTTAATCTACTTTCTTCTCTGGTGACTGTTAGGACTCCTCTGGAGTTCCCCTGCTTCTCTATTCTCAACAGGTTATGGGCCCTTAGCTATAACAGCACCACTCTTATCTCTTCTCTCTCTTCTCTCTCTCTCTCTCTCTCCACTTATTTTCGCTCTCCTGGACGCATTTCCG